>CAUYRT010080355.1:0-24054 GCA_963574885.1 Lepilemur ruficaudatus | reverse complement strand
TTTGGCTGTGCAGAAGCTTTTTAATTTGATCAGGTCCCATTTATTTATTTTTGTTGATGCTGTGATTGCCTTTGGGGTCTTCTTCATAAATTCTTTGCCTAGGCCAATGTCTAGAAGAGTATTTCTAACGTTTTCCTCTAGAATTCTAATAGTTTTCACACCTTGGGTTTAAGTCTGTTACCCAGCGTAAATTGATTTTTGTGAAAGGTGAAAAGTGTGGATCCTGTTTCAGTCTTCTACATGTGGCTATCCAGTTTTCCCAGCACCATTTATTGAATAAGCATTCTTACTCACAGGCTTTCTTTATTAAGCAAACTCACTAAGTCTATGCCTCTTTTCTTAACTCATTCCTTCTTATACAAGGAATCTTTTATAGTATGCAGAAAAATAGCTCAACATAAATGTGAGTTTTCTTTACATTTTCTAATTTGAGAATTTCCCTTTGTTATTCACCAATGAGTGCCTGAGGCATCTCTGACACACTTGAAGCTGAAATTGAAAGTGAAATTTTCAGTATTTAAATTAAGTAGTCTGAAATTGTCTGCAAGGCAGTTTCCATGAAGGAAAGGCACATGGCCTACCTAGCCAAGCCCTGTCTATCAAATCATTAAATTAAATATATATGCTAGTAAAATATACGTGTAAATATTATATATATAGTTAGCATAAAATACTATAACAGATTCCAATTTTTGAAGAATCAAACTGTTCTCATTGCTAAAACTTAAATAGTTCTGTGAATATTTGTTTTACTTAATCTAGTATTTCTTGAAGAACATAAATTTCCTATGACTTTTTCCATATTTAAGATGATTTCCTCATGAGAGATTTTAGATAGAATTGTGTTTCTTCATACCCAAAATTTTGGATGAACTTAATATTAAAACTATGTGAGTTTTAAGTCTTTGCATTTATATGTATATCAAGGAAGTCTCAGTATTATTTTTTTTAAAAAAATCTATATGAATTGCATATTTTGGAGCCTTTGCCAATATCAAAATCTTGTTTAGCTCTATTAAAACATGACTAAAATTTTCTTTGTTTAAAAAATACTTGGCCCATGCTCCTTCTACCAACATTCTTAAAATGTTTCATTATAGGATTCTAAGTTCAAAATGGTTATTTTCCTCTTTAAATAACCTATTTTTCCTTTAGATTTTTAAATTTAACATATACTTTATTGACTGCTACTGTGTGAAAGCCCTATTCTAGACTCTTGGGATATAGAAGTACACCAGATAGGCAACAATCCATACTGTTAAGGCTTATATTTATATTCTAATATGGAGTCTTTTTCTTTTTGAAATTTGAAAAGGGTACCATGGTCCTCTTTGACCAAATGTCATATCTCTTTGGGCATTCCACTATGGTTAATTGTGTCCTTGTAATGATATTATGCAGATGACTTAGGTAGATATGACATGTCCAAGAATTTAAACTCTGGACACTGGAATAAGAGTATCTTGCAGTTGTGACTGATATTACAACATTGCAGTTGTTCTGGGATCTCAATGCATGAATTGATTCAGTGAATACGTCATGCATTTTAGAAAAACAGTGACACTTCTGATATGAGGAATTGTAGTAAAATTTTAGAAAATGGTACAAATCGCCTTGTATTGTTTTATAGAAGGACGAGGAGGAAGACAGAACAAAGAGTAAGTGAAGTAATTTAAGAAGACAGTGTGAAATAATGCTGACCTGAAGTAGTATGGCAGGAAAGTAAAGGAACCATGGAATCAGTAGATACCAGCCTTCTTGATGTTTATGATATTATTTCCTATAATGTTAAACTGGTCATATGAAAGAATTCTGAGATCATCTTCTTACATTTTGTTGATAGATATTTTTGATTAATTTAATTGGAAAAGAATTTTTAAAATCACATTTCAGAATAATGTAGAATAATATCAGGTTATTAATTTTAGGACACATTTATTCCAACAGTGTTCAAGTACTATACAAATATCTTTTGAGATAGTGTGATCAATCTCTAAAGACATATTATCAAGTGGAAAAAATGATCATGAACATCTAGGGACCATCTCATTAAGTCTGGAAAGAACTGCATGCAAATATAAAACAACTGTCCTTTCTAATAGCATTACAATAAAATGCTCAAAATATTTTAACAAAGAAAAAAGAGGAAAGAAACATACTCAGTGGGGGAAAAATGATACTTTAATTGCCTTGAATAAACATATTCTAAATAGGGCTTTAGGAGGAAGTTTGTACTTACAATTGTTTGATGTGTCAGTCACATGCATTTTCTGTGTATTTTCTACTTAGCAGGGCCTGACCTCTCTGTGTTGTGCAAACAAGTTTCTGAGGTCAGAACTTCAGAGTGGAGTATCATTTTGAAATCTGTCATGCAATTGAAGGAAGCAAAAAGGAATATATTAAAGATAATAAGAAAAATGTTAAAGAAAATTTTAGTGCTCCTGAAGAACAGGTAACAAATATAGAATGCAGTACTGAACTACAATAAAACCATAATAGAGGAAAAAAATGGAATAAACACCAACACCAAAGCTGAGATAATAAGAGTTGAAGTATAAGCAAAGATTTTGTTGTAAATAGAAATGGGGTAATTTTGAATAGCAATAATTAGTGGTGGTTACTAGCTTTTTTGAGCCAGAGTATAATATTAATATAAAGTGTTTCTGTAAAGATGTTTTTCTTTTATTTTATTTGTCTTTGCAAGAATTATGAAAATACAAAAATAAAATTAAAAGGCTGAGAGAATGGGAGACTCAAATTAGTACATAATATAGGATAAAAAACAGGTAGAATTACTAGGGGTCCAGAATCATAAACCATTCAATGCAGTTTAACAGGCCAGATTATATTGTAGAAAGAGAATGCAATAAAATGGAATAAGATTAATATAGTCTGTACAGTGGAGATACTGGAAAGGATTGTTAACAGCAAATGAAGAAAATATATTTCCAATAAATCACATTTAGTGCTCAGCCCAACGAATTGTGAAGCAGAAAATAAACCATTGTTCTGTAATCATACTGGGGATGAGAAAGGTACATGCTTCTATCACTATGGAAACAAACGCTAGTCATTTCAACATAAAGGTTGGACTTCCAAGTCAATAAATTCAGTATGCACTATTCTTAGTTCCACTAAATTTATAATACCTACTGATTAAGCCTACTGTAGAAGTTTAACAGAAATGGAAATTGGGCACACATTACTCAAAAGCAAATTTACCTTAATTTCTTGTAAATGGGGGTAATGTAGAAGTGGGCAATGGGGAATTTGTTTTCATCAAACATTATCACTGCCATTAAAAAAAGAAATAACTAATATGCAATTTCTATAGCACTTAAGCAAGGAAAGAAAATAAATGATTGAAAATATTGGGTTTTTTGCTGACTAAGTTCACAAAGGTGATGAAATAACTTAGATTAATAGCAAAAGTACAAGGAGACAAAAAATCGCATATGGGATAAAAATTGAAAAAATTGATAATTAGCTGTAGATAAAATTATATCACAACTCCAAATGAAGAAAGACTTATCAGAAGTTACTTCTTAAGTTCTTAGCAGTCAAAACAATGAGAGGAATAGGATGAGTTACATAACTCACATCATTATTATTATATTCTGGTCTAATAACTCAGACATATGTATTGCCACTTTAGCTAACTTGCTCAATCTTCTGGCTTTCCATTTTCTTTTAGCCTCTGAATTCATTTGGGTACCACACTGATGAGGTTATATTCTCTCAATCCACTGAGAATCTGTACAATGCAGTGTGGGCAAATTTCATGCACACTTTCATTTCTGTTAAAGATTGGAAGTGGTTTATCTGAGCCATTTTAAATTTCAAGATGTATTCTCAGCCATTCCCTCCAGGAAATATCTAAACAAACAAAATATACACTTTGTAAATTCACTTTTTTGTTAAGGGACTATTCAAAAGTGCTAAACATACATCTGATTGAAAGGAACTAAAATTCCATGGTTATAAACTGTCTCTTACTTTTAATCAATGAGGAAGATGTCAAATACTTTATTTACAGGAATTTTCTTATTTAGAAGAAGGATATGATTTCTCTGATGACATGCATGTTTTTCTGACTTGATGCTCTATTTCACCTCTGCTATTTTCAGGAACAATGGCAATTTAATTCTTTGTTAAAATATGCATTCATCATTCAAGCTCTATTTCCATTTTTGAAAATGAGTTACCTTATTGGCTGAAACTTATTTCTCAGTTATTTTTCCATATAACTTGATAGAGAGAAAATGTGTAAAATATTCATGTTTATTTCTGAAAGTATTCACATTCTGTTATAATAAATGGAATGTTTTTATTAATTTGGAGACACCCATTATAATTTAATTTTGGAACTTAAATGATTGAAAACATGTATTATATTTAAATGAATCATGAACTCTTGTGAAGCATTATTTAATATTCTCTTTTTCATTAATATCAAAGGACCCAATGAATCAAGTGGTATTTCTTTGAAATTTATTGGAATTATTGAAAAGTCCTACTTCAGGGCATTTTAATAATACTCTTCTATTAATAAAAACGATAGAAGTAGCAGGATAATTTTGTAAAATCTTCAAGCACCCCATTAAGCACAATTTTCCTAAATATTATTAAATGAGCTAAGAGATGAATAACAGTGATTTTCTTGAAGTGCATTCATAATTTTAAGTGTCTGCTTTAATCAGCATTTCTAGAAACAAAATCTCAAAGTAGGTTGTCAATTACATTAAAACTTCCAATTTCAAATTTACTATTACAATTTCATGGTATTTTATGGTAACAATTTTTATTAAATGTTTCAAATACTAGCATATGTCTTCATTTACCATCCTCTCCACATACTGACTGGAAGGCATTTCCATCATTTCCAAAAGTGCCTTATGATACAAAACATTTGAGTCATGATTGCCCAACTTATTGCTATGTTATTATAGTAGAATAATTCTGATTTGTGCTTGTGCCTATAGCATTGGTTGGAGGTGGTATAGCACATATTTTCTCTGCTGTCTTTAAACTAAATCCTTTTTAAATTCCAAGACTTAATAATCCTTTGAGGTTGTGTATAAGTTTATTATATGATGGATGCAGTAGTGATGGCCTTTTTATTTGCCTGAATTCATCACAGACAGGCTCCAAAGCATAATAGTTAAAATCCCTGAGACTCCAACCTGAATTTACCTAATCAGAATCTCAGGCTGGGAAACCAGCAATCCAACTTGAATTTTCCATGGAGTTATTAGGCACACTCAAATGTGAGAGGCACCAATTTAAGGGTATGGGGGTCATAGTGTCACAAGTACATGGCATCTCTAAATAAGAGAGAGATTAACAGTTGATAATAGGTTAGGGAGGTAAAATCAATTTTTGATTTAAAAGATTAATTTCTGTGAGTTTTGCTACTTTTTGTTTTCTTTTTCCTTTCTTTTTAATCTCTCAAAATTTATGTGCAAGTCCCACTATATATCTAAGATTGCAAACATTTATCTGATATTAAAACTAATGTCATGGATCCCAACTTTTGTGAAAGGTATAAATTCCAATAATGTTAATTTATTTTCATGGGATGTGAATTAGAAAAAAATCCAGATTAATAATCTATAGAACGACAAGAGACTGAATCAGTGTCACTGCAGAGATGTGTTTATTTACTTACTATATTTTTATTGTAAACTTACAAAGTTTTAGAAGTCTAGATACATCAGAGAACAAATAGACCAAAGGAAATACTCTGTTTTCCTAGGATTTATGTTCTATCTAAAGGATATATGTATGAATAGATTTATAAAACAGATTCTTGCTAGTACATGGGTGTGTTCTTATAATATAGAATTACAGAAGACAAACAGGTATATACAAATGAAATGTAATGTTAGTGTTCTAGAATAAAGGAATCTTAAAAGAAAATAGGGAAGAACTCCTTTTTTCCCAAAGATAGAAGAAATAAAACTTAGTGAATAGAGTACTAAATATAAATAATTAAGCTTAAAAAATAAGGTTGTCTTTGAGGTATGAAAGATGAACTAAATTTTGCCTACACAAAATTTGTTCCGGACTTCCTTCAAATAAGCTGCACCTTTTGTGGATTAAAATAATTGAAATATTAACTAAGAGATCACCAAAGCTATATCATAAAATCTATTTTTGTCTTACTATGTTGCTCTAGTTGATGATACTATCTCATGCTACCTTATTTTGAGGAAAGGTATCGATAAGAATAATAAAATTAAAACTTAATGACAAGAATTTGGTCAATATTTTAATGCCTTTATCTTAATGCAAAGCATAACATTTCTTAAAATTTTTATTTTAAAATTCTGGATCCAAGTCTGACTTTTATAGTTTATAGTAAGAGCTTAGCATATAAATTGTGTTATTTGTTATGGTTTTACTTATCTCACATGATGCATCTGACTAAATGCTACTCACCTAAATAATTCACATCATAAAATCTTTTTCTATTTGTAGACCATATCTGTCAAGTTGCAGAATGTCAAATACTCTTGAAATTCAACTATTTTACGTTATTTTAAGTTATGCCATCCTTGTAGTTGCTACCTAAAATTTTGATACCTTGTAACATGTACATTATTAGTGAAATTTTAATTAATAATATGCAGCATAACTGTGTATTGAAATACCTTAGCCCTTGTAAGAGATTTCCACCACGGTTAGCTGTAATTTCTGATTAAAATGAATTGCTCAAGAAAATGAGGCAGAGTAAAAGGTTAGGTTATTCATTAAGATGCACACTGTTGTGCAGTTCTTTAAAGTTAATGCAGAGTATGTGTTTTTACCTGATGACTAGGTGAATTATTTAAACAGAACAGCTGCAAAAGGCAAGACCTGGCAGCATTTATGCCGGGATTATCTATTTAAATGGAAATGCAATTCATTTGAATATTTCACCACATTTTTGCATCCATATGAATTAGACATTCACATGTACACATAACCAGCTATCCAAAGGGAAACACATAATTATAATAGTTGCTGTTTTCTGGATACCAACTATGTGCCAGACTTTTTACTACATGGTTTACATATATTTTCTGTAACCCTTACAAAAACACCTCAGAGTCTTAACTATTGTTTGTTTTTTCTACAGAAGAAGAGACTGAAGCTTGTTTTTTTTTCCAATATCACAGAGTTAGAATTTGAGTCTATGTCTGGGAGACCAAAGACCATAGTCATCTTTTCATTACTATTCTTCATTGTGGGTTAGAATTTGGTAATGACATACAGCAAACATTGTTTTTTTCTGAAAATTGATATTTGATGTCTATTCTAAGCTCAACACTGGTTTGGTGATAAGGATGTTCACGTAGTTTTGAACAGGAGATGCATGTCCTAGCCTTTGAGTAGAATGCAGTACACTCTTACTCGGTGTTTTCTTCCCTTGTGTGTGCCTCCCTCCTGTCAGCTGCCTTCAGCTTTCCTTCTGAGGTACTATATGACTGAAATACTTCCTGGTTCTCCCTCCCTTCCATCACATGGGGATGTTTGTGTTTGTATGTACTGGAAAGAGAGCACATTTTTAAGAGTGTGTTGAATTAAATGAAACACATGAATGTGTTTCCTTAATAACTGATATGGAATGTCAGCATATATAATGATGGAAATATAGCATGCTAATATTAAAATAATAGGTATACATGAAGGAAATATTTAACGAGGATTAACTGTGTGCTGGGTATTTTATTAGGTGGTGGCTATGTGATGGTCTACAATAACAAATATGGCTCATGCTTTTAGGAAGCTTAGAGTTTGGGGGGTAATTTAGAAATATATTTAATATAATTACACTTATGTCAGCTTGGACTTTATGTACTATAGGCAGTAAAGTGAAGCATCACATTCTCAATCTCCTTGTGGTTATGTCTGTTCTTGGTTTCAGCATAATTAGACATTATGTGTAATGAACCAAGTGTTTTCTAAATTGAAGCAGACATGACCTTAACAATTTCTCTAAGTAATTCTAATGTACTTTATATACTAATGTATTTTATATATCGTATGGCTAGAAACAATGGTTTCTATCTCACTGTTTATGCAAAATCTTTCAAGTTTTCTTTTTAAAAGCTCAAATAGAATGTCTCAAGGGAGAGTCCTTTCAAGCTATGTAAGAGTTGCAAGGTTGTTTTTAGGGTAGACCATATGTATGGTCTTTTGATAAATATTATTAATTAAAAATGTATCTAATTTGAAAAGTAAAGCTGAAGAATAGAAAAAAAAAAGACCCATTAGTTGGCCCAATAATCACATTAATTGTACAATACAGTGGTTTAAAATCAAATATTCTTTAACTTTTTAAAATATTTCCATCTGGAATCATATTTATTTTGAACAACTCAGGAAATTTCTGAATATTTTTGTTTTTAAAATTGCTATTGAAATTTCTTTAAAAAAGAAAAAAACATAGAAGAAAAAGTCAGCCCTAATATTTGGGTTTAAATTAACAAACTAAAGATTTCTATTTTTTTAAATTTTACCTTAAACATGGCAGTGTTCAGTTTCAAAAGAAGTGTGCTTGCAATGAAAGTTTTAATTGAGACTCTTAAAATTTCTATTTTAAAAAATATTAACTTAGAATTACACAGAATACCCATGTTATGGTGCCAGAATAGAATTTTATCCTTATGTGAATTTTAATACATAACAATTCTAGTTGGAGATCCATTTGAGAATGGCCTTTATCAAAAAGTCCCAAAACAATAAATGTTGGTGTGGATGTGGAGAAATAGGAACACTCATACACTGCTGGTGGGACTGCAAACTAGTGCAACGTCTATGGAAAGCAATATGGAGATACCTTAAAGCGATACAAGTAGATCTACCGTTTGATCCAACAATCCCACTACTGGGCATCTACCCAAAAGAACAAAAGGCACTCTATAAAAAAGACATTTGCACTCAAATGTTTATAGTAGCACAATTCACAGTTGCAAAGATGTGGAAACAACCCAAGTGCCCATCAATACATGAGTGGATTAATAAAATGTGGTGTATGTATGGAGCACTATTCAACTATAAGAAACAATGGTGATATGGTACCTCTTGTATTTTCCTGGCTAGAGCTGGAACCCATTCTACTAAGTGAAGTATCTCAAGAATGGAAAAACAAGCACCACATGTACTCACCAGCAAATTGGTTTCACTGATCAACAAACATCTAAGTGGACATATAGGAACAACATTTATCGGGTGTCGGGCAGACAGCAGCAGGGAGGAGGGAATGGGTGTATACATACATAATGAGTGCATTGCGTACCGTCTAGGGGATGGTCATGCTTGAAGCTCTGACTCGAGGCGGGAGTGGCAAGGGCAATATATGCAATCTTAACATGTGTACCCCCATAATATGCTGAAATAAAAAGAATACCTGCTTAACTTTCAATGAAATGAAAAACCTTACTGAAACACAAGTGATTAAGATATTATTCTAATATTAATATTGAAATATTCTAATGTATTTAAAAAAACATGTAGGCCAACTTTAATATTTTACTGTTTTAAGTAACAAATTATTTGACATACATCACAGCTGTGCAGTAAAAGATAGTTGAAAATCACAGGTTTGAAAATCAGTAATTTTAAGGCTTTGATATGGTAACATATCCAGAATCTCATAGCAGAATTATTTCAGCATTACCATCACATTTAATTCTATACTTCATCTGTTTTTCAAATGTACAAATCAGCCACAATGTGGGCAAGGTGATCCTTGACATAAGGCTATATTAGAAGCAAATTGGTCTGTCTGCCATATTTAGTGTCCTGTTGAGGAGAATATGTCATTTAAATAACCAATGATGTGGTCATTAAGGTATAATAAAAACAATTCATGAGTCGAGAAGAAACTTTTTCTTCGTCTGATGGTATTGAATTTTCTGAGTGCATTTTAGTTTAAATCCAAATGGAATATGCGTGAGAAAAATAATAGTGGGGAGGAAATATAAAGGAAAAATTACTCACATCATAGCCTTAAAATAGTGAAATAACTTAAAAAGCTTACCTATTCAGCTAAACTACATTTTATCCATTGGCCTCCAGTAAGAAAAACAGAATTGGTGTTATGCATTTCAACAGAGGGAATTTACCGTGGTGAACTAAGTGCGGAGTTGTAAGGGGGAGAAGATGGGCAACTAAGAGTTAACAGGTGCAGGCAGCCCTTATCAAATTTAGGGCTGAGAAGAAGGAAAGGAGAGGGTAGGCCGAAAATTCAGGAGCAAGGGTCACCCAGAAAAAGAAGGGGGACACCTGTGGGTTTAGGCAGCTGCCTCCAGGCAGGACTGTCAATCATGAAGAACAGGCCCCCTAGCCAGATCTTCAGCCAGAAGAGCCATATGGACAGAGAAGAAGCAGCAAATACACTCACTTTTCCTTCCCTCTTGCTCCCCAGTCTCACGTCAGTGCCTTCCGTTGGCCAGAACTAACTGGAAACAGGTGGGAATTGAAACGTAGACGATGTAATTTTCAGGTTTCAGCTCCTTGAGGTTAGAGCAGAGCAGGGTGAAATCCAGGCATGGATTTAAGAGCAAATAGGAACACAATGGCATGGATGTCAGCAGCCTTAGGGAAAGAACTATCCTGAGAATCTCAGTTTCCTTTTATAATCACAGTCAAATATCCTCATGAATTTTCAGTGGTGTCAAAAAAGAAAGATCCTTTCTGACTCTTAAAGAAAAATAATAAAACATCTAATTTGAAATGACAACCTGAAGTCTGAATTTCCTCACCTAATTTAAAACTCCAAATGTCATTTTAATCATTTATCATTATTTCTGAGTATAAAAAGAAATTCTAAGATTATTTGAATCTCCTTCTTTTTCTTCCACTTCTCCAAATGCTCATAAATGCCCAAGTATTCTAAAATACAGTCTCCTTTTAAGAAGATATGTTGTGATTACGTTAAGTTTCATATTTCATAAAAATGGACATTTTCTTAGCATTTATTAGGCAATTTCTTTAGTATTATATAATGCTAAAAATTTCCTAGCACAGTTTTACACAAAATGAACATTGGGAAAGTTTTATGTTTTTTTAAAAAAAAGTAAATTGCACTAGATAAATGTAGATAAATGGGTGTTTACAGCTCAGTCTGAGCGTATGATTGTTACAACGTGAGAGTGAAATTTAAAATTGAGCTAAAGATAAGGCATCTCCGCCTCTGACATCCTCCTCCTCCAATCTCATATTGCCCATTCTCTCTTTTTAACGATACTCAGGTACATTATTTATTTGTCTCCCCCATCCATCTTCTCTGTTTGCTTCTATGTTCTTCCTCTCTGAGCTTTCTGCATGCTACGTATCTAGGGGGCAGAATACACATTTGTCTTCTTTCAAATTCCTATCAAAATATTTCTCCCAATTGCAACCTGTACTTTCTTGGATATCCCTGATGATCTTAAAGCTCTGAGGAATTAAAAGTGTGTAATTAACAGGCTTAACGAGATTTTAACTCCAGTTATAAAGACCGTTAAATATATAGTTTGTATGAATATTGCATGTATATGTTTTCTTAAACTTGCGTAAGGCATAGACTTTTAGGAGAAAAAAAAGGAAATTGTTCTCCTGAACTCCTAGGAGTACAAACATAACATTTTGAGAAATATTGACTTATGAAATTAAGTTTTTCTATCGACACTAAAAGAAATAAATCACAATTATGATTTATCACTGCCAAGACAATTCTCTTTTGTAACTGGAAATGTATGTTTTTTTCCTAAGATTATTATTGACAGGCTAATAAAATTACAAAAAAAGTGATTGTAGAAATTCTCAGACCCAAAGGATGTGCTACTCTCTCTCTTTCTCTGTCTCCCTCTCTCCCTTCCTCATCAGTATAAGAATATACCCTGAACTTTAAAAAAAGAGAACCTTTTCAAAAGATCTGTTTCTTCTGACCTATGCTGCTTCCATCCTGTTTAAAAAATAAAACAACGTGAGAAGAAAAATCAACATATTTTTATAAGTTATGAAGCATGTATTAATACTATGAACTTAGTGTTCTATTGCTATGATGAATAATTCAGAGAAAGATAAGAAATAGTATATGCTGTTGCATTAGTATGGGCAAAGTTAATCTGGGAAAGTTAAATGTTTTAGGTGTGAATCGGGCTGTATCTTGAATGATTTGGATTGTTGATATAGAAGGAAGACTATGCCAGGACCATTAACAATAGAGGAAAATCAGTACATAAGGTGAAACTAACCTGCTTATCGTAAATTATTATTGGTTTTCAAACTATGTTCCACTGACTGTCGGGACTTAAGATATTATGCAAATATATGCCTTGCTTTTCATTGTTTGAAACATATTTAACATAACAAAACAGAAATATAATCACCACACCTATTTGATTACAGAAATTAATTTGAATTCTTTGAAGATCCACAAACAAATTAGCTGGTGTTGCCAGTCTAATTGTTGAGTACTCCAGGGATGCAGTTCTTTTTTATCTCTGTGCATATATTTTACTTTTCTATTTAAAAATGGTACTGATTAGGAAGTTGTAGCTTTGCACTTTTAAAACTACAAGCCCAGGAATGGGCCCTCATAAAAATTACACTAGGTGGTATAAACATGAAATTTTAATTAAGGCATGCAAGTTTGTATATTCAGTATGAGGTCTGGTCACATAATAATATAATTTTTATAAAGCAAATTATCATAATAATTTAAATAATGTTTCTATCACATTATAGATAATTTTTTCTTGCAATGGAAGACCCAATATGACCCAGCAATTCAACCCTTAGGTATCTACCAAAGAGAAATGCAAATGTATTCCACAGAAAAACTTGTACATACATGCTTGTACATGCATTATTCATAATTGCAAGTAGATAGAACTGAAATGTCCATCAACTGATGAATGGATAAACAAAATCTGTTATGTCCAAGCAATGAAATATTACTTTGCAATAAAGAAGGATGAAATGCTGACACATGCTATTACATGGATGAATCTTATAAAGAATATTTAAGTAAAAGAAGCCAATCATAAAAGATGACATATTATGATACCATTTATAAGAAGTTTCCAGAATAGACAAGTATAGAGACTTAGATTAGGACTGATCGGGGGAGGGAGGAGATTAGAGGCAGAACGGGGAGAGGGAAATGGAAACTGACAGCTAATTGGCACAGGGTTTCCGTGAGGGGTGATAGAAATGTTCTAAAGTTAGATTGTGTGGCTCATTGTCCAACTCTGTAAGTATGCTAAATATTGCATTACGTTTTAAAGAAATAAAGTTTATAACATGAATTATAGCTCTATGAAGCTGTTAAAATTAAATTGCAGATGAATATTATCAGCTATGTGTTAGTGTTTGAAAGAGCCTTGTTAAAAAATGTAAAATATACCAGCAATTAATTGAAAAATATTGACTAATCTCAAAGTATGATAATGAGTTCTGAAGAAGTTTAAAGTAATAAATTACAATGTTTAATCCAAGCAGTTTATAATGCAGTTTAATAATGGACATATAATTTTTAATTTGAAAAGTACTGAAAAACTTATTGCAAAACATCTCTCTAAAAGAAGGTGATTCTACTGTCCATTAAGAAAGAATAAATAATTTTTCTTCATGGCAATGAATCATCTGTTAAGTGGGAAAGAACTATATATCCAGAGCATAAATGAGCCAACCAATGAGAAAGACATTTGAAAAAAAAGCCTGCCAAGTTTGTTTCAGCATCACTGTACAAATGTATGGTAGTCACTACTAAAAAGCAGGTGGATGTCCAGACCTACAGACCTACGAGATTCTACTGGTAAAGTAAAAAAAAAAAAAAAAAAAAAAAGGTAAGAAATGAATTCTGATATACAAATCATCTAAGCAATCATAATCACATATTATAAGAAATAATAATTAGTATACAATAATCTCAACCAAAAGGGCATTCAAATAAGTCATAACTAGAAAATAATACAATGAGGCTTTTCTTAGACAAGATTTTAAATAATTCTGAAATGCTATTCTACTCAGCAAAAGCAATGGGAAGGCAGCATCCTCCTCATATCTGAAAACAGTAATGATCAGGTCCAGTTTCTGAACCTGACAGGTCTGGGAGATTTGCACCTTAGAGAAGGAAATGTTCCTCTTAGAAGAGGTAATTAATAAGTGCAAATAATAAGCTCAGTTTTATAGAAACAAATATCCCCCTTACGGTTTAAATCTATTTATTTCAAGGAGAATTTCCACATTTTGATATGAAGTTCTGTAATTGATAGCCAAAGGCTGGCATGTACTATATGGCCACTAAATGGTGGTAATAGTGAAAGTCCACATCTAGGAGGAAAAGATGTTCTAGCAGCAGAGAACTGTCAGTAATTAGGGCCTCTTAAAGGTACAACTTTATGTAATTCAAGCAACAATGCTAAGGGATAGGTAACATTATTCTTATTTTAAAGCTGAGAAAATTGGGTTTTAGAATGCTCAAATAGCTCACCCACTTTCCAAAAGCTGAGAGAAGCATCTAGGCTGTTAGCTGAATTCAGGTCAATCTGGCAGACAAACCTCCCATCCTTCACTTTAACTCCATTGTTTTTCCAGTCAGGGGAAATCTAGACTATTTGATGTCAATTGAAGGTCACAAAAAGCTTTCACTTGAGTTGATGGTTTGAACCATTGAATTAAATAGACATTCTTAGAGGAAGATAATTCTTTAGCTCAAGGGAATGTCTCAGATTCTCTAGCTGTCTGTTATAAGAGAAATAAAATGCAAGGTGAGGGTGTTTTGATGAAAGAAAAAGAAAGAAGTGTCCAGGGCTCTACTCACAGTTGACAATCCTAGATGAAGTGCTTTGTGAAGGAACTTTGATGTGTCCTAAGTTAGGGTGAAGATGCTGGTGGCAGATGCTGAAGGGAATTACTAGTAAGCTTCTATAATGTTTGAGAGATTTCTTTGGATCTCATATAATTTTGTGTGCCCTTCCTATTTAATCACTGGAAGAAATTGTGGACATGTTCAGTAAAGATAGAATTTTACTTAATTTGGCCTTATTTGGAGAAATTAATGGCATGTTGTTCATGTTCGAATAAAATATTACTTTACTAGTTATTATTTACAATAATATTGCAGGCTTTTTTTATCATTGATGAACTTTATTTTTTAGAGCAGTTTTTGGTTCACAGCAAAATTGAGCAGAAAGTAGAGAGAGTTCACATTTACCTCATTCCAGCACATGCACAACCTCTCCCATTATCCACATCCCACACCACAGTGGTAGATCATACAGTGATACATTTGTTGCAATAGATGAAACTAAACTGACACGTCATTATCACTCAAAGATTATAATTTACATAACGGTTCACTCTTGGTGTATATCCTGGGAGTTTTACAAATGTACAAGGACATGTATCTAACAAGCCAGTATCATTCAAAATCATTTCACTGCCCTAAAAATCCTCTGTGCTCTTCCTGTTCATCTCTCCTTCCCCTTTAACTTCTGAAAACTTCTGGTCTTTTCCTGTCTCCATAGTTTCACTTTTTCCAGAATATCATGTATCATATTCTGCAGGCTTTTTGAATACATACAATGAAATGTAGTAACTTCAATCCTTTTCATAAAATTTAACTTAGGCAAAACCACAGCTTGATTAGACATATTTTATGTTATTGCAAAAAAAACAGAAAGAAAATAGAAAAAAAGGATCATTCCTATAAAGCAATTAATTTCATCATTCTACAATGGTGAATGTCTATAAGATGCAGTAATATTTATATTAATTGGGAATAAGACCTAATTATAAATTGTCTAAATATAATTCTCGTTCTTGTTTTTACACCAGAAATTTTATATTCTAATATTACTAGCTTTTACTATCAACTTTAAATAAATTATAAATAGCTTCCCATATATCTAACATATCTCAAGATAACATTTTGGAGTTCTATGTGCATATGCTCTGACATCCATTTTGATGCTTTCGTCTTTTTATACATAGCTTTAAAAATTTAAAATGCTAAAGTCCTATAAATCTATTTCTTAGAGAAGTAATACTGTGGAGTCATGGTGATACTTACATTTTGTAATACTTAGTAGTGAAGCACACTAAATCCCTAAATGGGCAGTATGATTCTAACTAAATCCATAAACATGTATCTGATAATTTATATCATGAATAAATTACAAAAAGTGTGCTTTATTAATGAACAGAAGAAGGTTCATCTCTTCTTTTTGGTTAACCACAATAGAATAGGTCCTAATTGTTAAAAATAATTCATACTGAGTCTTAGTTTGCTTATTATGTTATAAAACACTCGTGGAGTATTTTGTTCTTCTTTACATATATACAAGTGTATTACAATTTGATTTATCCTTAACTGTGAAAAGAAGTTTATTTTCCAATGGTAAGTCAACTTAATGGGAAAGAAATTATCCTGACATTAATTTCATTGCTTCTGCCATGTTGTAAATTTACATTTCTAGCAACAGCATAATCTTCTAAAGTAATCACTCTGAATCATGAGCTATATGTAGTTGCCTCAACATGCTCATTAATGTTCAAAGATATGAAATAAGATTGTAGCTGTTTGCACAGAGTGGATGCTACATGAGGTTGGGCGAGATACTGTATCTCATGAATTCATTTAGTATGGTGCAAACTCAATACCTGTTTTGACAAAAGATAAAAGAAGGCATAGGTCTATGAATATTTGTCAGTCAGCATGTCAGCATGGTTGAGACATCCATTTTATGATATCCTGCTTTCTTTTTTTTTGAGGATTGGGTGTGTAAACAAAATACAGATTAGTGTATATAGCCCAGCGCAGGGTATATTACAACTAATTTGTGATATTGTTTTAGTCTATAGTCATGAGGAACCTGATATTACATCACAAATTTTAAACACATGAATATTTAGTAGAATATGTTTTCCAGGAAAAATGTTTCTGTAGTTTTATTTGCCATTGCATTTTGTTATATTGTCATTAAAATAAATGATTCATTAGAACTCAATGATAAAATGTATCACATATAAAATATTTAGTTATGCACAAGTATAAATATGAATATCATTATAATTATAATTGCAAATAGGTATTAATATATTTTAAAATAACAAAGAATGATTTTAAGTAAGAAAAATCCTAATTAAAAGAAAAGCATGCATTTCAGAATTATATTAATGCTAATTTTTAAAAACAAAAGGGCAGGTCCAAAACTGGTTATCATATAAAATTAATCATTTTTAATTCCTCTTGAAGAATACTGCACCTTACATGATATTTTTCAACCTAATTATTTTCAGGAGTTTATATTTATAACATTCTATTTTGAAATCTAAAATAACCAGTTTCTTGGACATATACCATATTTTATATAATAATTAAAATTTCACCATAAATTGTATTACCATCTGGTGACAGTAAACCTTCTTATAAGTAATCACCAGCGGTATAGAGTCAAACATCCATTACAAGGAATAACTTACATCAAAAGAACAAAGTGTTTTAAATTGATTGCTGCCCTTTATTTGTATCCCTAATAGAGTCTTCAAATATAATTTTCTATTCATACAACTTGCACATAAAGGAGAGCTTTAGAAAGATGATAGATAGCAGTGTAATAGAAAAACATAACATATACATATTGATGACATAGGTTTGATCCCAAGCTTTGCTACTTTCTAGTTATGTAACACGGACAAAACTCATTAAATCTCTTTCTGTATTGGTTACTCCATTTCAAATATCAATCTGAAATGTTGTTAATGTAAAATATGATCCTATATTTATAGCTTGTAGATCTATTTATTTAGCACACTTGTTGAATCTGTAGCGCAAGTGAGGCATTGTACTGCAGCTAATGATATAGAGGTAGAGACACATACACACAAATATATAGGGCGTTTCTTTATGGTGCTTATAGTTTGGAGGTGGCACAGAAGTTGGTGAAGAAATGGATGAGTGAATGAATACATGCATAAACATGGTCAAGTGCCAATTTATGGATTGACAATATGTTCACAGTAAGGGTTGGCAGGGTATTGACCTCATGGCTATTTTCTTTTGTGCTCAAGAAAATATGTCTTATTGTCAGTGGGGAAAACTGAGCTAGCATTTAGCTTGTTGTTAGTCATTCTTTGAAGAGCACAGTGGCTGACTGATCAAATTTCCAGGTGAGCAAGGAGTGAATTCTAGCTCCTCCACTTTATACTGTGTGACCTGGGTATGCTCCTCATTTTCCCTTAGCTTCAATTTTCTCAACTACAAATTAGGGGTAATAATAATAATACCTATTTGCTAGAATTGTGAAAATTGAATAAGATAATATTATTAAAAATATAAAGTGGCCCATAATCAATACTCAATGTATTTGACATTGTATGCCTCTTACTCTTATACTTCCTAGGGCAACTTGATGTTGAGTAAGTAGTTGTTATTATGTAGAAGTATTATGTAGAGGTAGCAGGTATTTCTTGTCCTATATCTTACATGTTTTGATACTTTCTGATGTACCTTATGCAGTACAAATGTAAAGTATATAGTTCTGCATACTGCAGTAGCAGTCTAAGAGACAAAATGAGATATTTGAAGCAGTACTGATTATTGTCAATGTTATAATTATTGTTACTACAAATGTTTTTATTTTGCAAAGACCTTTCACCGTCATAGAATCTCAGACACTATTATGTTATTTTAAGGATGCAAACATTTGAAACTTTTAGTGCACTGAGATGCTTATCAAAGTATGCTTTGCTAGTAAGTGGCGAAACTGCTGATGACATACATGCTTCTTGACATTCTAGCATACATTCTAACATATGTGCTCATTGATGAAACTTGTTACATGATTTAGTATTATTTTCAAATGTTTGTGTTTTTGTATTGTTTTAATACTTTCTAAATATATTAACATGCCAAGGTGTGTATAGGTCCCTAATGTTTTATTAATTTTAAAGTTACTTTTTTTTTTTTACAATTTGGTATTTCATTGATTTTTACATAAAATATGTTAGTTCAGTTATAAATAATTTTATTGCTTCTAATTCATAACTTCTGTTAGCACAATATTTTACTCTTGTATTTCTGAATCCTTTTCTCAAATTTATCAATGTTTTAAAAAATTGGCAAATTTATGCCAAGATTATAATATTTATTATAAAATCTTTAATATTTTATTTCTATAAGTTTGCTATCTATAAAGTATTAAAAATACTATATGATTAAAAATTCAACCTAAGATTTTATTTTATCATAGGTTAAGACTGATTCTGTGAGCATTTTCCATTGGGGAAATATGACACAAGAACAAAACTTAAATAAATTAGTAAAATATGATATAGTATTTGGACTTTATTAGTAGAAATATGAAATGTAATTAACAAATAACAATAATTTAACATATGTAAATTTTGTTAAAATGTGCTTTTTTAATTCATCATGGTCTGCTTTGTATCATATATGATGTAGCTTTCTGTGGTTTTCCTTTCTTTTCTTTTCTTTTTTTTTTTTTTTTTTTGAGACAGAGTCTCTCTCTGTCGCCAGGGTTAGATTGCAGTGGCATCATCTATAGCTCACTGCAAGCTCAAGTTCCTGGGCTCAAACGATCTGCTCCTGCCTCAGTCTCCCAAATAGCTGGGACGACAGGAGCATGCCATCAAGCTCAGCTACTTTTTCTATTTTCTGTAGAGCCAGGGTTTCACTCTTGTTCCAGCTGATCTCGAACTCCTGACCTCAAGCAATCCTTCCTTTTTGACCTATCAAAATGCTAGGATTACAGGCATCAGCCACCACTTCTAGCCTCTGTGCTTTTTTATGTTTATCTTGCTTGGGGATTGTTGAGCTTCTAGAACCTCTAGATTTCTGTATTTCAAAAAAGTTGACAAAAATTTTACCATTTTGTTTTTAACTATAATCATTCTTTAATATACGTGAAGAATTAGCTCTAGAACCCCCATCAGGTACCAAAATCCTCAGATGCTTAAGTCTCTTATATAAAATGGCTTAATATTTGCATATTATCCATGAACATCCTCTCCTATACTTTAAATCATTTTTAGATTACTTATAATACCTAATACAATGCTCATGCTATGTAAATAGTTGTTATGTTGTATTTTTATTTGTATTATTTATATTGTTATATTATTTTTATTTTTTAAATATATGCAATACAGAACTCATCAATACAAAGGGTAGACTTTAAGTTGTTTCTTCCCGAACTCTCTTCTCCTGATACTCTATTTATTACATATTGGATTCCAGAACACACAGACTAGAGATCATAGCCATTGTTTCAATTGATGTCACTATCTGCTTAAGCCCATCTAGTAATTCTTTTCCTTAGATTATATTTTACTTCTAGAATTTCCATGTTCTTCTTTTGGCATTTTATCCACTTCTGTATTGACATCTCTATTTGTTCCTGCCTGATGTCTATATTTCCCTTTAAATACTTGACCATATTTATAAAGGTGTTTTTGTTTTCTTTTTTTAAAGTCTATGCCTCTTAATTCCATCATCTATGTGAGTTCTGGGTCTTATCTTATTGACTGGTTTTTTACTTCTCTATGGGTAGCATTTTTCTGCTTCTTCACGCTGATATTAGACTAGATACTATTGTGGATTTTCTGGATTTTATTGTTCTTATCAGAATGTCAAATTTTCTTCAGATAGCTCTTGATTTGCTTTCAGATCAGCTTGATCCTTTCAAGGCTTGTCTTTAGGTTTATTATTATTATTTGTGTGTTTGTTTTGAGAAAATATATTAATAGAATAGTCATTTACTCTAGGCCTGTCATATCCCTACTCTAAGCTATGCCCGTTCTGGGGTCTGTACTGAACATATGGTGTCTAAACATCTCTCCATTCTGGTTGATGTCTCTAATGGCTACCAGTTCTCTGTGATTTTCCATAACTGCTCAATATGTAGCTCCCTGGAAGTTTTTCTTTCTCTGGAAATAGTAATTTGACTGGCTTTAAGGAGCCTTATACTACAAATATACAGGTTGGTATTTAGTCAAAAAATTAAGAAGATACCTATGATGATTCCTGGATCTTTTCTGTTATCTATTGTCTTGTATTTTTATAAGTTTGCCTAGAATTACTGTTGTTTATGGCTGTCCCTTTGTCATAGCCAGAAGAAACCTCTGTCAGTCGATTTTTTTCAATGACTTTTAAAAATGTTAATTTTTATTCTCTTTAATGTTTCTTAATCTGTTGTTAATTATTAATTTCTATCATTATTATTTCTTGTCTTTCTATTTCTTTGAGCTTTTAATGCTTTATTTTTCAACATATTATATCATCTCCTAGCTCATGAATGTTGTTATTTTTTTATGGAACTTGAATGGATTAAGTTAGAAGGAATTATCTAGGTTAAGAAAGGACTATCCCTTCAATGCTTAGTCTCCCATTTAGTAAGCAGTGAAGGTAAGGATTTAAACCAGAGTGTCTAACTCTGTACTTGCTTGGCTCCTTCATATTGTTGGGATCAATCTTGGAAGCATGATTTTAGTAGCTGCACAACAAGGCTTCATAGAGTACAAGACCATTTTTCAGAATCCAGCGTTACTCTAGTGACTCAATTAACTCATCATCCTCTCGGGAGTAGAATTGTGTTGCTTTCTATTAATACTGCAGTGCTCTGCCCATATGGTTATCTGGCAAATCTCTGCCATTCCTTTTCAACTCCTACTGTCTTTATTCTCTCTGCTTTCTCTCTTTATCATTTCTGCTGGCTCATTGCTTCCATTTCCCTATGGATTTTGCTTCTTGTTGTCTGTCTCCATATCTTTCTGCTTTTCACAACCTTACCCTCTGTTAACTCTCTTTATACGCATTGAATTCAAACTCGCTAATAGAAAATATTTTATTGAATTAAAAATTCATGATTCAGGATAAATTAACCCTCATCAATATAATTCTTGTGGTAGTCTAACATAAAAGACTCTGGAACAGTATACATTTCTGTCATTGAATCTGTAACGGATCTTTGGTTACTGACACACCAATGCTCCTCAAAGCAAGTGTGATGACTTCTCCGATAAACCCATCATAAATTGAAAATATTGTAAGTTGGAAACACATTTAAATATGCCTAACCTACCAAATACCATAATTTAACATAGCCTTCCTTAAATGTGCTCAGCAAACTTACATTAGCCTGGAATAGGGCAAAATCATCTGGCAGCACAGCACACTGTGTAGTACCAGTTGCCTGCAGTTGTAGTCACATGATTGCATGGCTAGCTGGGAGCTGTGACTTGCTGCCCCTGCCCAGCATCACGAGAGAGTATCATACTGCATATTGATAGCCCAGGAAGAGATAATAATTCAAAATTTGAAGTACTGTTTCTACTAAGTGTGTATCACTTTTGCACCATCTTAAAGTAAAAAAATTGTGTGACACCATTTTAAGGAAGGGACCGTCTATATACAATTACCTAGACACTTCTCAGACCTTCTCAAGTGTCAAAATAAAGAAGATCTGACACTGGACTCAGGAAATTTATTGTTTTCACTCTTGTGTTTAAAGAGTAAAAACCTTGCCTTCTTCCGTGGACACTCCCTCAGCTAGATATACTGAATATGCAATACGTTGTCTGATTGACCCAGAAATTCCAAAGAGAGCCTTTTAATTAATAACTCCTGTTAATGACCTTCAGCCCTTTAATTTTGCCATTTTCACAAGGTTTTACAGTATTCATTAGTTTCCAAAATCTTTGTTATCTTTTTATTATCTCTGTAAAGTAGAATGACCATACATTATTATTCAATTTTACAAATTAAGAAATTAGATCTCAGATTAAGTGACTTTCCCAAGATCTTAAAATAATGTATCTAGAGATTCAGAAAATATTGATCTAAGCCAAATAAGTGTGCCAGTATTTGCTGGAGAATAAATAAAAGTCTCTGCTTTGTTAGGTTTGTGGACTTTATCTACACAAGAAAGAGAAATCAGTTTAGCTACTACTCTTGGCATGATTAACAATTAAATTATGAATTCATTTGGAGCTTCGAAAGTAGATAATATAGGCTTTGAATTTTTAACTACAAATAAAAATTTTGTTCTTGTTTTACTGCTGATTGAAAATATAAATTATCTTGCATTCCTGACATAATTATACCAAAACATCTGCTTGTGGTACATAAACCAATAAAGTACACAAACACTTTAGGAATGAATAAAAATATGCAATAAAGATTAAAGAGATTGATATAATCACTTTGATGTAATAATAACATATTTGGAAATATGAACAGTGTTGGGTTAAATGTCTTATTTGTAGCATAGAAATGCTAGCTTGCCAAATTCAAATTGAAATACATATATAGTTTTCGAATATATTCAGCAAATATTTGTTATATGTTGAACTACAGAAAACTGCTTAGGAGTAAAGCCAGATACTTCCAACTCAATTATGTCAACTTTTGAGAAAATAAAGTTTTACCATTTGATATAGCTTTGTATAAAATTTATGTGGCTTCACAAACAGAATATTTATATAAGTGCTAAAAATTGGTCATTAAATAGAAATTATGGGAGGATTTAAAGTAATTTTTTTAGCTTTAGAAGTTCATTGCAAAACATTTTTTAGAAATTTTTTTTAAACTGATTTCCCAAAATATATTACCACTCAAGTTGACTAATCTTATTACATTCAAAAACCTACTCTGTCAAAGTAGTCCGGAGAGTACATACATAGTACTCCAACTATACCTACGTCCAACCAACACTCCATTTTAAGTGTACAATTAAATGATTTTCAGTGAATTTACCAAGGTGTACAGTTAATCACATAAATCAGTTTTAGAGGAATTCCATTCCCCTATTGAGACCCCTAATTCCGCTCCCCAACTACTTGTCAAGCTATAGATATTACTTTCTGTGAATTTATGCAGCCATTTATGAACTTTCTTCAGGTATTTAAATAGGATTTTTTTTTTAAAAAGATCTATAGCAGCTAACGTAATGTTGTACTCTTGGACATAAGGTTAATAATGTGGCTGGATTTTATATAGATTCTGAATGGAAATTAGAGTAATGGTTTTCTTATGTCTTCTGGAAATTATATTTG
>CAUYRT010080347.1:0-13113 GCA_963574885.1 Lepilemur ruficaudatus | reverse complement strand
ACTGCAGGTGAGCACCTTGAGTTGGGTGCAAACGACTTCTCGTTCAAAGCTTCAGTCAAAGCTCCATCTACACCTCTTCTCTCAGGGTAGAAAAAGCGGGCGCTCTGGGGTTTTGCAGAGGCCGTCCAGTGAGTTTGGGGGGCAGACGTTCTCATCCGTGGCTCCGCACTTGGAGACCGCCGTGGGCTGCAAGCGTAGGGTGGGTGGGAGCTCAGGGTGTTGTTTCTATGCAATGTGTGTTGATTTCCTTTTTCTGTGGAAGCTGCAACACTCTGTTTAGGCGGATGCCGCGTGGGACCTCCCCGTCCCGGCGCGAATCACTTCCGGATGTCTGTCCTGCCTACGAGGTCTGTGTACACTCGATGGCAGAGAAGTCCAGACAGCCTTGCCCCCAGCTCACCTGCGCAGGGCGGCAGGGAGGGTCCTTTTATCTTCTCAGGTGAGCTTCCCTCTTTGAGTGTCTTAATGATCGGTTCCAGAGGCTGGGGTGGGAGGGAGAGTCTAGACAGACAGGTCTTGCTGGGTTCCACACTCAGTCCATTAGCATCAGATCACGCCCTTTTATCCCATCATATTTCTACACGGCTGCCCACGCTGCGTTGGACCTGAGTGTAAACATGGGCAGCTTCCCCTGCGTCTTTGGGTCTTCACCCTGAAGGCTCCCGTATATACACGTTAAATAAATGTGTCTGCCTTTCCTCCTATTTTTTTTTTCCTGAGACAGAGTCTCACTCTGTTGCCCAGGCTAGAGTGCCGTGGCATCAGCCTCGCTCACAGCAACCTCCAACTCCTGGGCTCAAGCGATCCTCCTGCCTCAGCCTCCCGAGTACCTGGGACTACAGGCATACGCCACCATGTCCGGCTATATTTTTAGTTGGCCAATTAATTTCTTTGTATTTTTTTTAGTAGAGACGGGGTCTCACTCTTGGTCAGGCTGGTTTCGAACTCCTGACCTTGAGCGATCCGCCCGCCTCAGCCTCCCAGAGTGCTAGGATTACAGGCGTGAGCCACCGCGCCCGGCTAGAATGAGGTATAGTGCATTTCTTACTGCATCTGCAGCCCAGGGCTCTCGTCCTCGTCCCGATGTGTTCTCCTTTCCACCATCTGCTTACCAGCAACTGTCTGTGCTCTCCCTAAGCACAGCTACCACCTCTTCTCCGCTGACCTCGTCCTTGCTGGGACTATTATTAACTCTCATTCCTGTCCACCCCCTGAAAAAATTACATTTATTAGATTTGGGGTACCTTTAAGTCCCTATTAGAGTATTTTGAGATCATACAATTTATAAGTGATTCAACCATCCTGTGTTGATATTTTTGTGAATAGCACTGTGCTGGTCACTAAAGAAGAAATTTTAAATTTGTGTAAACATAACCATTGCTTTTCGTGAACTTAGAGTATAATTGAAGCTATAAAATACATTCATATGAAATAACTAAGCAATAATATTAGGTAATTAAACTTTGTGGAAACCGTAGGGCAAAGTTTACCAGGCAGCATAGTAGGATTACGTCAGCATAGTGACAGTGATGTGATGGTAATTCTGTCCTCCATGACTTCAGACTTCACTAGCGATGCAGACTGTTACTGTGATGATTCCAGGTACAGGCTGCCCACTCCTGGAGCAGCTCAAGTTGTGAGAAAACAAGGTAACACAGGTTTACTGTTGCCCAAAACCACAGGGCAAGGGAAGGAGGATGGTCTTGGTGGAATAAGGTAGAAGCAGCAGGAGACAATGAAGGAATCTGCTTGGTGGAAAAGCTGGTCACCATCTTTCCTGATCACTGGACCACAGGAAGTGTGAAAAGGAAGTAAAGGCTTCAGCACAAGAATGCAGTTTCATTGTTGTGCCATGTCAAAGCACCCTGTATGTATTGACCTGACAGGTGTCTGATGTACACTGCTCAGTCTCCCATATGATGAAATGATTACGAGCCGTATACTCATTAGCGGCAGAGCTGATTGCTTCTCCTGAGGTACGACTAAACCTACCTCTAAGACTGTGATAAATGTGTCTCTTGACAGACGAATTCTTAATAGCAGTTATCTTCCCCCATCTGCCACCTCCTTTTGTGGTCATTTTCTTATTACTGGGAACTAGAAGAAATTCACAATTCAGTCATTTCATGACATTTCTCTTTGTAACTGGCACGTTCTCTGTCATTTCTTGATCAGGGAAGAATCAGTAAGTGACTCATTCGTGATTTGTTAATGCAAAACCTTTTTGTTATTTAATCATTTTGAGACAGTCATGGGTAGTTATTTAGCTTTGCAGATTCTTATAAGTCATGAGCCCACTTAGGCAGAAGATGTTGAGTAGCTTGTTGAATTATGCAAAGTTAGGTTCAAAAAGTCAATCTTGATTTACAGCTGTTGTGTGAACAATTCAGTGCAGGCTCAGTGAAGCACAGTATCTGCAAATAATAAGCTGTACTTGCAGAGGGACTGCCTGAACAGAAAGAGACTTCATTCTATATGATTAATGTACAAGTGCTTTATAAACAGTGAAGCACTCTACTGATACAAAGTGGAATTCATATGTAACATTTATGTGACGGTGGTGGACCTATCCCAAGAATAGTGAGGAGTTCCTATTGATGCCCAAGATCAGAGGCGACCTTGCTTTCTCAACTGGGGGGAAGTATCTTATTGTTACTTAATCCTGTGTGCTACTTACAGGTTCTGTCGATTTTGATGATCAGAGCAACTTCATTAGCCTTTAAGTGCCATGAGCAGTAAATGCCAACCATTCTCTAGATACAAGGAAATATGAGATACGATATTTAAGAATTCCCAACATCTTATTCTTCTGCCACATTCATTTCCAATAGACAAATAGCTTTGCTACATCAAGGGACTTTGCATAGATGGGGCTGTATATGCACTTAAGCCTCATTTTTATTCCTCTTTTTTTTTGGCTTGCAATTGACAGCATAACTTTGCTTTTGCCTCTGTGTAAGGGAAATCTTCTGCCATTTCTTTTGAAGTCAAAATCATTAAAAAGAGAGAGAGAGAGAGAGCAAGCACTGGGCTAGTGATTTCAATAAACTGTCCAAAAGCACAAGTTATAATATTGAAAGAGGGCAGAGAATTTGGCCAGGTGGAGATCAACAGCAGGAATCGGTAGCTATGTCACTGCATATTGCAGCTTTGCTTACTACATATGTGTTGGAGCAGGAACTCAGCAAGCAGTGTTAAGTGTGTTCATCTGTGTTTTCTATTTACTTAACAGGCTGTTCATCCCACAAGTGAGCTGGGTTTTTAGGGCAGGTCTCCTGACCCAACAGGGGAACTGAGGCAGAAGCCTGGTTACAAGGATGTGGTCCACACAGAGATGGTTGCAGCCAGGTGACAGTTAGTGGGGCAGGCAAGTACATCAGACTCACCTGAAGCAAAAGGAGGGAGTCCAGTTGTCAGGTCATTTTCTCTACTGTGCACTGTCTATTGTGGCTACCTCTGGCTCAGGAACCCAGAGAGGCTGAGCTGCCTTTAGGGGAGTTGGCTCTTGCAGCTGAGAAGTCCTGAGGAAGAAGGATTCACTACATTTATAGAATAGTTGCTGAGGGATGGATAATATCTGTATTAGTGTTTAGAATATTAAAACTCAATATAATATCAGAAATCCTCAGTAAGAATAACCCCAAAGGCAAATGCTGCGAGTGCTATAACAGTTTTTTCCTGAAAGTTTCTTTGTCTTCTTTCTGAGTGTACCTGTTTTGGGATGAATTTTATATGTATTTCTGTTTGATTCTCTGTCACCTGTGTGTTTATCTGAGGATCCATTTGTGTGTGTGTGTATGTGTGTGCGTGCACATGCACCAAATTTTTTTTTTTTTGGTCATCTCCTTTTTCCTTATGTTTCTGTGTCTGTCTCTGTTGACCCCTGGTTGTTGTTTATTCTCTTCCTTTTTACACTCTGCCCTAACCAGATGGAATATGAAGGTGAAAGAGTGTGTGTGTATGTCTATGTGTAGGTACATGTACATACACACATACATTTTTAATTATGTTTTAGATAAGTTCTTATTTCTTGTTCTTAAATTAAAAGACAGAAAAGTTAAACACTTTATTGACCTATTTTTAGAAAATGTTAGAATAAATGTATTTTTGCTTCTGGCTTCAGCTGATGCCATCCTTGTTGATCTGCTTTAGAGGTTTATTTTGTTTTTATTGGAGACAAGGAAAAACTCTTCATTCCTTGTACTTCATTACTTCTGGTAGGCCATGGTATCTGTATTGTTTTAGCTAATCTTATTTATTCATTTCTGGCCCTGGTCTAAAAGGATTTGAGGTAGTATTCAAAAATGAGCATAACACAAGAGAAGAAACATCAAGAAAAAGGAATAATTAGGGTAGAGATAAGAGATCTTACAAAGTGATCAAAAGTTTGAGCTTCCTATAAGCCAAAACTGAGAATTAAGCAAGATCACATTTATAGAATAATGTATAAGAAAGTCACCCAAACTTAGAGGCTTAAAACAAGAGTATATAGTTTTCTATTGCTGCTGTAACATATTATCACAAACTTAGTAACTTAACATAAATTTACTATCTTGAATTCTGCGGGTCAGAGGACTGACATAGATACTATCAAGTTAAAATCAAGGTATAAGCAAAACTTCATTCCTTTCTGGAATTTCTGGGAGAAAACCCGTATCCTTGCCTTTTCCAGATTGTAGAGGCCCCCCGCATCCCTTGGCTCCTGGTCTCTTTCCCCCATCTTCAAAACCTGTGATGTTGCATCCCTCTGACCATTCTTTGCTCAAATCTCCCTCTGACTCTCCTGTCTCTCTTTTCCTTTTTTAAAGGACTTTTATGATTACCTTGGGCCCACCTGGTTAATCTAGGATAATCTCCCTTTCTTGGGGCTAACTAATTAGCAAACATAATTCCAACTGCAATCTTAATTCCCCCTTGCCATGTAGCCTAATACATTCACTGACTTTGGGGATCAGGACATGGAAATATCTGGGGGGCCATTATTATGCCTTTCACACAAAAGTAACAAGTAATCTGGCATTTCTAGAGCATCTCTCTCTCTGTCTATGTGGTTCAGGTAGCTAAATTTCTTATGTATGTTGGCTCAGATCTCTAAGGAATGAGGAGAAAGAGGAAGAGGAGGAAGAAGAAAAGGAGGAGGAGAAGGGAGGCCAACAGGCAGAAATGGGTGGAAACTTGCCTTTTGTATCGTAGCCTCTAAAATCCTGCTCCATCGCTTCTGTCACGTTCTGTTTGCTAGAACTGAGTCACTGAAGCAAAGCCACATTCAAGGCAGCGGAAGTAGACTGAAGAAGTGTCAAACAATTTGCAGACATGTTTTAAAACCAGCACAGTTGCTTAAAAGATTTACAGTGTCCCCTGACCAGCTTTTCTTGGGGATAACAAGTAAATAAAACTGTTTTCATGGGTCTCATAAAAGGACCTTGTGTGTGATGTAAAAGATGATGGCATCACCAATATCTGTACAAAAAATGCAATGATAAAATTCATAGAGATGTTTATTATAGCATTTCTAGGTGCTAGCACCAAAGTATGTTTTAGGGAAAAAATAATTCTGCAAGTTTCTAAAGCCTTTAGTCCAAGTACACAGGTCTCTGATGGACTAAAGAGAATCCAGGCAAAAACTTAAAGACCATAGAAAAATTAATGGATTATACATCCTTCAACTGATCCTCCATGAATATTATATTTTATCATAAAATATTTAAAAAGACTTAGGCATCAAAGAGATGAGGATTATATTCCTTGAAAAGAACCATGAGTAAAAATAAATCATGTGACCAGTTAAGAGCAGATTTTTAGATTTTTAAACCAGTGTAACGAAATAAATTGTGCTCCTCTGCATGTTCCTGCTTGTTTATTTATTTTTTTCAGCGTTTGTGCGGTGTTTATGCAGCCAAACGGAGGGCTATTTTTCTCTATTAATCCTCAGCTTTTCTTAGACTCCGGCATAAAGTGTTGGTGGAAAGCAATGTTTCAGTAGTGTGTTACATTCCATTAAATAAATGTGGGCATATGAGTGAATCCTGTAACTCTTTTTGAAGTCAAGCACCTTTCCTAACCTAATAATGTAACACTTTAATTTGTGTTCATTTTTTCTCAATAGAAAATTATATTTCCATTCCATGTCTCTTTTATCTTGCAAATTGATAAACAATAATTTAATGTGAACTCCAAAAATATTTTTGTGGGATAATTTAAAATATCCCAAAGACAAAAAGATTTTCTTTTTTTAATTAATTTTTTTAATTCAGGATATTATGGGAGTACAAACGTTTTGGTTACATGAAACGCATTTGCCTCGCTCAAGCCAGGGCCAAAAGCGTGTCCTTCCCCCATACAGTGCACCTTGTCTCCATTAGCTGTGGGTTTACCCACCCCACCCGCTCTACCCCCTCTATCCCCCTAGCCCCCTGCCTGACCAGCACCCAGTGAGTATTACTACCATGTGAGCACCTTAGTATCGATCAGTTACTACTAGTTTGATGGCGAATACGTGTGGTGCATGTTTTTCCATCCTTGTGATACCTCACTTCGAAGGATGGACTCAATCTCTATCCAGGATAATATAAGAGGTGCTAGGTCACCACTGTTTTTTGTAGTTGAGTAGTATTCCATGGCATGCATATACCACATTTTATTAATCGCCTCATGCATTGATGGGCATTTGGGTTGTTTCCATATCTTTGCAATTGTAAACTGTGCTGCTATAAACATTTGCATGCAGATGTCTTTATTATAGAATGTCTTTTTTTCCTTTGGATAGATGCCTAGTAGTGGGATTGCTGGATCAAATCATATTTCTATCTTGCACTCTCCAGACTTCGCGATCCTATCTCCCATTCACCTTTCTTTTTTCCTGTGTTGTGTTTCTTTGCAGTTTTACAACACTGTTCTTGAGGGGGAGTGATCCACTCGTGCGTAGCAGTCAGGGTTCTTCCCCTCTTTCTCTGGGAGCAGAGAGCCAGGAGATCCCCTTAACTCCGCCATTTTTCCTCTGGCCTCTCCATATTTCATACAGAAATCAACAGAGACCATTTTTTATAAATAGAGGAGGAAACATATCATTTAAAGATGATTGTTTTCGTGTTCTAATGTGATAGCCTCTTAGAAAATGTGCATTTGCTGCTCTAGGGCTCTCATCCTTGCTCATATAAAACGGTTAGAATAATTGACTTTTCATCATTGATATCTTTTTACAGATGTTTTAATCTGGTGTGTTGTATTTTTAAAAATTTGGAGCATGAATACAATGAGTAAGACCAAGTGTAGGAGTTATCTAAATTAGTTCTTTTACTATCTGTTCTTAAATCATGTTTTACTAAGAGGGCAGCATATAATTTTGATGATTATGTCCTCCTATTTTTGCCATCTTGGTGTTGTCTTCACTAATGTTTTTTTCTTTACGTGTTGAGAACAGGGTCATTCACTCAATCACTTATGCATGTGGCAATTAGTGTACACATGAGCAGTCTACTCTGTTCTTTGCAATTAAGTCATATAGGACATGGATGGTGAAATGAATGAATGAAAGATAATTACATGGTGTACTTAATGGAAAGCCAGCTTTTTAATGTTCTTTCATTTAAGTATCCATAGTTGAAACTTGTTGTGTTTTTCCTACTGCTACCTAGTAAAACAGGAGCAATCTCCTATCTCTTCTCCTCAGACATAATGTCAGTATATCTATAGGCAAATTGAATGCAGCATTGATCTAAAAGTGTACATAGTAGAGCTATGAAAGTATTTGATAGGGGAACCTTTGCAGAGTTTATTTTCATTTTTGAATAGTCCCCCCACTACTATTTATGCCTAGGACTTTGATGTCTATGTGTGAGGCCATACCCTTGCAGTTAGAGTTAGCTTATTAAGACCAAATATCCAAAAATATGTATAACTGTTTGTTTTCTTTTTGCTCAGCCTAAAAAGTCAAACATGGTTTACATGTTTGAATATCTCTACACAGAAAATAAAAGCTGGTCTTCCTCTTTAGCTCTAATATCTTACTTATTATCTTTCTTCCCCCACATCTTGTGCTACAATTCAGTTTTTTTTCACTCCAGCAATACGAGTTTTAAAACACCACCTTTCCCCTACTATGCTCCTATCTTTCTATTCCCTTGGCTGTCATGTGTAGCCATGAATGGTTTTATGCAGTTAAAAGTTTTCAGTACCTCTATTTGTCATCTTTCTTTTGCAGAAAATATCCTTAACCTTTTATTGAATGGTGTGTATGGCAGGCTTTAGGGCAGTGTAGTGACAGACACAGACACAAGAGCATTTTTCCATATTACTTAATCATCTGTGTATACCAATTCTGATTGAAGTAATAATTTTAACACATCGATGGGAGTGAAAAGCGAGACATCCACAACTGTTTATATTTTTCTCCAACTTGAGAATCCTGTTTCTGGAAAGAGGACATTATTATCTACAGTTTATTTACATTATTATAATATCCAATACTTAAAACCAGCTAGTCCAGTTTCCCATAGTGACAGAAACAGGATAAATCTGTTATCTGCAGCCCAGAGGACCCGGTAGAGGGGCTCCTGTACATCATTTGCAGGGCTCCATTGGCAAACGTACAGCTGAAATGGAACCGCAGAGGCCATTGTAGGAGAGAAATAAAAATAAATAAATCCTGATCCCTACCCACACCATGTTATCTGCCTGAAGAATTACACTTTCACCAGAAACTTCTTCACAATTTTGTTTTAATAAAAGGAATTGGAGAAACACTGGGGAGAAAGAGACACAGTGCTGTCCACATTCTCATTGGCCAAAATCTGACTTCATGTTGATGAAGGCTAGGTATTCAAATAAAGCAGTGCTCCATGTGAAATCACAAAGTGAGGGAAAGAATGTTTTAAATAGAAGTCAGACTTCTCAGTAATTATGGGAACTGTTCCTTTGTCATATATTACACTCAATCGGGTAAACTTGGCGTTGAGTGACAGGGTGAGCTGAATGTTACCTTAAAGCCCTAGGCTTTTAATTTCCCTGTTCATCAATGGGGGCTATTCCTACTAGTGTGCATCTGGGCTTCTGATATCAATCACCAGCAATAAGGCTGCAGGTGAAACAATCCACAGGACATGGGGACATAGCACTCTCCTAAATGTGAGTTCTGAGAAATCAGTTTCAGTCTATCTCAAAGGAATGCTTAAATAAAGAATAATGCCACAGTGATAGAAAGTAATGTTCTAATTAAAAAATCAGATCTTTTGAGTCATGATTTAGATCACATTGTGTTGACAATATATTTCAGTTAACTAATAATGAACCATGACCAGAATATATATGTGTAAAGTATATTTGATAAACTATATTTTATGAAAAAAAATGCTTAAATATAATAGGCTTCATGATTTTTTTTTAATATTCTAGTAATAAAAGGATAGAATCTCCCTTTAAGGTAAAATGTGTATATACATATAGTAAATCCTCCTTTTAGGAAAAATCTGCTTTATTCAAGGGTTCACATTTTATCCTTTTATGAGTTCACTTTTTTATTTCCTTTTTAAGACTTCACTTTCTGTTTGTTTCTTTTTTTCTTTTTTCATGATATTAATGACTTCAAATGCATATGTCCTCTGTCTTTAATTTTGTTAATTTCCTGGGTAAGTGGCCCTGTCAAATGCCTTATCCTAATTAACTCTCACAACAATGCTTTTTAACAGGGAATTATCTTCTTCCTGTGTTTATGGTCAAGTCATAAAAGTTATCTCTTAATAGCATAAGAATTACTTATTCTGGAGAATAAAATTAATAATAGTTAAAGGTATTGTTTATTCTTCACTGAGAGTCTTTCAGATTCTTCATCACTGAAAGTCAATCAGTAAAGGACTCATGACTCATTGTTTATATGTTCTTTTTTCTTTTTGTAATCAAGGGAGTAAAATTCAAAACATAAGGTTACTGGTGCTCAGTACAGGATGTGTTTGCTTATGCCCGGGGGCCTAGCTATGAGTATAGTCACCACAGCAACTGCCCCAGGCTTGTTTCTTCCTAGGTAGAGATTTGGGCTGGTGAAATGAAAGGCTTCAAAACAACTAATCTAATTGTTGATTGTGCCATGCAGTGGGGCAAATCAGAAAATCAATATGAGTCCACTGGGTTCCAGGTTTTATCTTGTTACACATAAAATGAAGGTCTCGACAATCAATCTGATGAGAAAAACATTACATCCAGAATTTAGCAAGAAACTAAACAGAGTTTGCTTGTGCTAGACATCTGAAGCAACAGGGCAACTTTATATTCCTGCAGTGGATGATCAGAAGAATTTTTCATTCTTCTAAGTCCAGCTTGATGTATATAAAAGAGGACAGTTGTATTGGACCAGGGTCTGCCTAATTCCTGTGGTCCCCTCAACCTAACCCAACCAGTGGATTAAGTAAAGAGAAGAAAAATATTTCAAAGATTCAAACATTTATCACAGGTTTTGAGTCATTTAATTTTTAAAGTCTTTTCATGGGTAAGTGCTTATGTCAAGTGGATTTAGATGGTTAAAAAACCCCTTCTAAAATATTATATCAAAGTATAGCAAGATTGATTGGGGGTTTTATTATTTATATATACATATATGTTTCTACTAGGTTTATTTAAATATAATTAATGATTTTGCCATTTATTTTCACTACCAAGGTCATTTAGACCAAATATATCAGACAATTGACATTCTACTTCTTTATATGCAAGGTTCTGTGAAAGATATAAAGAAGCAGAATTGCATTTAAGCCTGTTGTTTGCATCCTTTTTTTACAGTTTACAGACATTACCATATACATTCTCTCCTGAGCGCTAGGCTTTCCAATAACATCTTAAATAGGTAACAATTATTTCCACAATTTTATAAATGCTTTAATTTTCAAAGCAAAGTAGAATTATTAAAATTATTATTTTCACAGCATTTGAGCACCGTGAATGTTGTATGAGAGTGGTGGAAAACACTAACAGACTGAAGCTTCTTTTTTTTTTGAGACAGAGTCTCACTCTCTTGCCCAGGTTACAGTGCCGTGGCGTCAGCCTAGCTCACAGCAACCTCACACTCCTGGGCTCAAGGGATCCTCCTGCCTCAGCCTCCCTGGTAGCTGGGACTATAGGCACGCGCCACTATGCCCAGCTAATTTTTTCTATTTTTAGTTGTTTGGCTAATTTCTTTCTATTTATAGGTGAGACGGATCTTGCTCTTGCTCAGGCTTGTCTGGAACTCCTGAGCTCAAGGGATCCTCCCACCTCAGCCTCCCAGAGTGCTAGGATTATAGGCATGAGCCACCGCGCCCGGCCGCTTATTCTTATTTAACTGAAGAAAATACTGTGGCTGTTAATGTTTTTTTTTTTTCAAGTTAATGAACCAAATCTACAATAAGGCTACAAGTTCCAGCAGTGGGACAAGTGATTTGCAGCACACTGACACTATACATGACACTGCAGGAGAAGATAATTTCTGACTAATGCCAAGGACTCTGGAGAATTACTAAAAAGCATCTCCCTGACCAGTTACGTTAGAATGGTCTACTCTTAACTTCTAGGAGAGAGAGAGTGCCAGAACAATTTGTACTTCCAGTTTTCATATACATGTCAAAATAACGTGCTTTGTGGTATGCCTTGGGTAGTTAAGCACATTTGTTGTTTCAGGATCCAAGCTTTCACATTTCTGAATAGATGAAAATATAATGTGATCCGAGCCAAGGCGTCCAGTCTGAAAGGAGAACAGAAGAAATAAGCAGGAGGGGTCTCAACTCAGGCATTACGCTTTCTGGCCTGGTTTACTAGAATTCTCATGTGCAGTTTACGGTGAAAGCCTTCAAAGGGAGGGCAATCTGAAATAAAGCACTTTGCTGTCTATTGGCTAATTAGATAGGAAATAATGCAGAGGAATCATGAGCGATATGCGGAGGTGTTAGTGAAAAATCACCTCTCGCTTTGATGTTAGTAATAGACGGTGGGGGAGCTGGTGTCTTTAGCAGATGAGCATCTCCTTGTAGGTGCCCGCAGCCACCACTCTGCCACTAGACAGGGGCACTTACAGATGCTACTGTTTTGAGAAACCTCACCAGATGGAAATGAACCTTCCACCCCCGAGGTAAAGAACCACCTTCAGATTTAAAACTGTAGAGTGTAGAGAATGGAATTGTGAAAAATGTATCTTTGTGCACCTACTGTGTGTCAGAGTTCAGCCGACATTATACAATGAGAGCATACAAAATAACATTGAACAAAGCTTCTCTGACTTTAATGTTTCAAAACATAAAACAAAAAATATTCTTCAGCATGAATGTCTAATTTACGAAGCTGGTAGAAATTCCTATTCCTTTTTCTTTCTCAAATAACTGATCATTCAGTAAATTATTTTTTAGAAAGATTATGATCTCGGAAGAGAAAAAGGACATCACAGGAAAAACTGGTGAAATCTGAATGGAGTCTGCAGTTAGTAGTATTCAGCCGGTGCTCATTTCTTAGTTTAGGTAATTGTGCTGTGGTCACATAAGATGTTAACCTTAGGGAAAGCTTGAGAGGTGTATGAGAGCTCTACTATTTTTGTTATTCCTCTGTAAATCTAAAATTATCTCAAAATAATTTTTTAAAAATTCACAGTTATTGGGGGTAAGGAATGGTATGAATAAGAGCTATGATTATTTGTGGGACATACCCCGTAGTGATCATTGCTTTTTAAAAATGTCTAAGTATCATGAGATCTAGAAGCTTAGGAAAATATACTAAATATAAAAATACTATTTCAAATATGTAAGAGCAATAAGGTCAATGTAGAGACAATAAGATCAATACCGAGCATTAGAACTTTCAAATTTATCTGAAGCCTCACAATCATCTCAATAATAAAGGGTATGTTAAGGGATACTCCGTTTGAAAAAAGAAAACAGCCAAATCACTTTCAAAAATTATAAAGGGAATCTGTTCAGTAACCTGCTATCTTAAAGGCCTCTGTGAAGTGTTTCTTAATTCCCCTGGGACCCTGTCCTCCTCGGGCTCCTGGTACTTCACACTTCACAGGCACTTGTTGGTGGCACTTAGCACATCCCTCTGTGTCCCTAACTGGGGTTCACATCCCTCAGGGGCAAGAATCTAGTAGACTCACAACTGAGGGAT
>CAUYRT010080343.1:0-15695 GCA_963574885.1 Lepilemur ruficaudatus | reverse complement strand
TTTTATTTCATCCCATGTTACCCCCCGGTTTCTGCAAGCAAGCCGTTATCACAGAAGCACAACTGAGCGGTTAGCAGGCAAGCAAGCTTTACAAGAATGCGGAAGTCTATTTTGCAATTGAGCTCTGTGAACAGTTTTGGTCTCTTACAACACCTTGCCGCAAGGGTGGACATTCTGTGGGACCCAGTCAGCCCCTCTGTGGTCAGCCCATCCCCCACAGAGGGAGGAGTCTTACCTCTTTGGGGCAAATGTCCCCAAAGCCTGCAAATGTCTGAATCTCATTTTTCTTATTTAAACATGGAAAGAAACTAGTAGCAGTCTGCAGTAATAACCATCCACTACAAACAATTGCTGTCAGCCACCTCCGAAACCGCAGGCCTCACTGCCGACCCACCGGCCATCCCATACGCAAAGGTCAAGTTTTCTCTCACAGTACAAAGCAATACTCAGTACCTTCAGAGCCAGAGAGATCAGGGAATTCAATGCAAAAGAGAGCAGAGCTTTAGAAGTGAGAGGAACCTGCCCATGACTAGTAGGGCTACAGGAGGAAAACAGAAGACCCCAAAAAGGGTGTGTGTGGTGCCTGCTTGTATTCCTTGAGGGGTTTCAGGGCCACTGGAAATCCCTTCTAGATTTCTTCACGTGGAATCAAATGTGGAAAAAAGGTAGGAGTAGGAGTGGAAGGAAATGAAAGAACAAGCCTTATAGGAGCCAACTTGGAGATTTTAAGCTTTCTAGAAATGTCAATGAAATTTTACTTTTTTTAAAGCATAAAATCACGTTAACAAGAAAGGAAGCAAACAAAGGGACCAAACATAATTAAAAAGGTGTTTTAGTCAACTGAAAATAATTCCTAGAAACAGAATCCCAAAGGGAAAAGCAGAATGAACTTAGGAAAAACAAAAAACTATAGCCACAATATCAGCCTTTAATTAAGCTGACTTTTGACTATAGAGCTCTTTTTAAAAATCTCTTCAAATCTCTTATTATTGGATATTAGCCACAACAAACAGCCAATATTTCTGTCTTTTGAACTTTTTTTTTTCCTTTGGCAAAGGTACCTTTTAGATGACTCACCGTAAACAAAAACTAAGTTAATCCCGGCTATGATTCAAGCAAGGATGCGTGAGGAGTTTCCAAACAGGCGCAAAGCAGCCCTCACAAGCTCCGGACCCCTGACAGAGACAGTCAAAGAAGGGAAAGATTTGCTGGCTGCAAACGGGGTATGACGCATGTTTCTGTCTGGCTATGTTCGCTAGGTCTCAGATTTTCAGCTGAGAAAAGTTACACACAAAGTCCGACCCTCCTGTGTATGCCTCACATGACAGATTAAAAGGGACAGTTGGTAAGACAGGAAATCAAACGCTGTCTGTGGAAGGGAAAAGAATCAATAACAAATGAGTATCACAAAAAGTTAAGGTCACACAAATATCCAACACATTTTTTAACAATTTTTTTTTTTGAGACAGAGTCTCACTGTCTTGCCCAGGCTAGCGTGCCGTGGCGTCAACCTAGCTCACAGCAACCTCAAACTCCTGGGCTCAAACAATCCTCCTGCCTCAGCCTCCCGAGTAGCTGGGACTACAGGCATGCGCCACCATGCCCGGCTTATTTTTTCTATATATTTTACTTGGCCAATTAATTTCTTTCTAATTTTAGTAGAGACAGGGTCTCACTCTTGCTCAGGCTGGTTTCGAACTCCTGACCTTGAGCAATCCTCCCACCTCTGCCTCCCAGAGTGCTAGGATTACAGGCATGAGCCACTGTGCCTGGCCAAAATTTTTTGTTTTTGATACATAATATTTGTGTAGGCTGGTCTCAGTGGCTCGCCCCTGTAACCCTAGCACTTTGGGAGGCCGAGTGGGGGAGAGTCACTTGGAGCCAGGAGTCCAAGACCAGCCTGCAACATATCAAGACCTCATCTCTAAAAAAATAAAAATAAAAAAAATGTGTACATATTTATGGGGTACATGTGATATTTTGTTACATGCACAGAATGTACGATGATCAAGTCAGGGTATTTTGGGTATCCATCTCCTTAAGTACCATTTCTATGTGTTGGGAACATTTCAAGTCCTCTCTTCTATTTTGAAATACACAATACATTATTGTTAACTATAGTCATCCTCCTCTGCTGTAGAACATTAGAACTTATTTCTTCTATCTAACTGTATGTTTGTATCAATTAGGCAACCTCTATTCACTCCCCTAAACCTCTTCCCAGCCTCTGGTAACTATTCTAGTCGCTACCTCTGAGAGATCAATTTTTTAGTTTTTACTCATGAGTGGGAACATGTGATATTTGTCTTTCTGTTATTTCACTGAACATAATGACCTCCAGTTCCATCCATGTTGCTGCAAATGACAGGATTTCATTCTTTTTATGGCTAAATAATATTCCATTGTGTGTATATACCACATTTTCTTTATTTATTCATTCCATATCTTTGTTATTGTGACTATTGCCACCATGAACATGGGAGGACAGATATCCTCCCTCCTTTTTTTCTGAGACAGAGTCTTGCTCTGTCACCCAGGCTAGAGTGCCATTGCGTCAGCCTAGCTCACAGCAACCTCCAACATCTCAGCTCAAGCAATCCTCCTGCCTCAGCCTCCAAGCAGCTGGGACTACAGGCACACACCACCATACCTGGCTATTTTTTTCTATTTTTAGTAGAGAGGGGGCCTCGTTCTTATTCCATCTGGTCTAGAACTCCTGATCTCAAGTGATTCTCCTGCCTTGGCCTCCCAGAATGCTAGGATTACAGTTATGAGCCATTGTGCCTGGCCAAGGTTTTCCTTTGATATACCAATTTCCTTTCTTCTGGATAAATACCCAGTAGAGGGATTGCTGGATTGTATGGTAGTTTTATTTTTAGTTTTTTGATAACTCTCCACACTGTTTTCCATAATGGCTCTTTACATTCCCACCAACAGTGTGTAAGAGTTCCCTTTTCCACATCCTCACCAGCATCTGTTATTTTTTGTTTTGTTTTTCTTTCATTTGGGACCTCAGACCATGTCCCAATGTCTTTCTAATAAGTGCCATTCTAACTAGGATAAGATGATATGTCACTGTCGTTTCAATTTGCATTTCCCTGATGATTAATGATGTGACGTTGAACATTTTTTCATACACCTGTTGGCTATTTGTATGTCCTCTCTTGAGAAATATCTATTCCTGTCTTTTGATCTCAAACCAATTTTATTTTATTTTATTTTTGAGACAGAGTCTCATTCTGTTGCCCAGGCTAGAGTGCCGTGGCCTCAAGCTAGCTCACAGCAACCTCAAACTCCTGGGCCCAAGTGATCCTCCTGCGTCAGCCTCCTGAGTAGCTGGGACTACAGGCATGAGCCACCATGCCCGGCTCATTTTTTCTATATATTTTTAGTTGGCCAATTAATTTCTTTCCATTTTTAGTAGAGATAGTGTCTCGCTCTTGCTCAGGCTGGTTTCGAACTCCTGACCTTGAGCGATCCGCCCATCTCTGCCTCCCAGAGTGCTAGGATTACAGGCATAAGGCACTGCGCCCGGCCACAAACCAATTTTATTTTTCTATTTCATGCTGTCTCATTTATTTGAGCTACTAATTTTCTTATTTCTTTTATAAACATTTTTTCTTTTTTTTAAATTTCAGCATATTAGGGGGTATAAATGTTTAGGTTAGGTATATTGCCCTCCCCCCTGCCCCCAGTCAGAGCTTCAAGCGTGTCCATCCCCCAGACGGTACGAATCGCACCCATTATGTATATATATGCCCATCCCCCCTCCCCTCTTCCATCTGCCCGACGCCCAAATAAATATTATTCCTATATGTGCACTTACATGTTGATCAGTGAAACCAATCTAATGGTGAGTACATGTGGTGCTTGTTTTTCCATTCCTGGGATACTTCACTTAGTAGAACAGGTTCCAGCTCTATCCAGTAAAATACAAGAGGTGCTATATCACCATTGTTTCTTATAGCTGAATAGTCCTCCATAGTATACATATACCACATTTTATTAATCCACTAATGTATTGATGGGCACTTGGGTTGTTTCCACATCTTTGCAATTGTGAATTGTGCTGCTATAAACATTCGAGTGCAGATGTCTTTTTTATAGAAGGTCTTTTGTTCTTTTGGGTAGATGCCCAGTAAAGGGATTGCTGAATCAAACGGTGGATCTACTTGTATCTCTTTGAGGTACGTCCATATTGCTTTCCACAGCGGTTGCACCAGCTTGCAGTCCCACCAGCAGTGTATGAATGTTCCTATCTCTCCGCATCCACACCCACATTTATTGCTTTGGGACTTTTTGATAAAGGCCATTCTCACTGTAGATAAGTGATATCTCACTGTGGTTTTGATTTGCATTTCCATGATGGTTAGAGATGTTGAGCATTTTTTCATATGTTTGTTGGCCATTATTTTGTCTTTTTTTTTTTTTGAGACAGAGTCTCACTCTTTTGTCTGGGCTAGAGTGCCATGGCATCATGCCTGGTTCACAGCAACCTCAAACTCCTGGGCTCAAGCAATCCTCCTGTCTCAGCCTCCCAAGTAGCTGGGACTACAGGCATGTGCCACCATGACCGGCTAATTTTTTCTATATATTTTTAGTTGGCCAATTAATTTCTTTCTATTTTTTTGGTAGAGACGAGGTCTCACTCTTGCTCAGGTTAGTTTCGAACTCCTGACCTTGAGCGATCCTCCTGCCTCAGCCTCCCAGAGTGCTAGGATTACAGGCGTGAGCCACCGCGCCCGGCCTAAAATATTTTTTAAACATAGGAGTCTTTCTAACTTAGAGGATCCATCTTTTGGCCACTGATGACAAAAATTCCCAATGGTATACTTATTCCAATAGAGATTCAATCCAATAAGCCTCTTTATGGAAAGCCTAGGAGGTAATTTCCCAGATTTAGAATAAGTTTTTTTCTTTTCTTTTTTTTGAGACAGAGTTTCGCTCTGTTGCCTGGGCTAGAGTGAGTGCCGTGGCTTTAGCCTAGCTCACAGCAACCTCCAACTCCTGGGCTCAGGCGATCCTCCTGCCTCAGCCTACCAAATAGCTGGGACTACAGGCATGCGCCACCATGCCCGGCTAATTTTTTCTATATATTTTAAGTTGTCCAGCTAATTTCTTTCGATTTTTTAGTAGAGAGGGGGGTCTCGCTTCTTGCTCATGCTGGTCTCGAACTCCTGAGCTCAAACGATCCGCTGGCCTCGGCCTCCCAGAGTGCTAGGATTACAGGCGTGAGCCACCGTGCCCAGCCTAGAATAAGTTTTTACCTTATAAGTATGAGAGTACAGAGAGTGACAGTAGGATGAGAGCAGCAGGGATAGGAGGGGGAGGTGTCACAAGACAAACATAAGCAGATAGAACCTGGATTCGTTTTATTTTTAGAAGCTCCTGTGTTTTTTTCTCAGAGAGTCTTTGAGCTAACTTGGAATTGTTATCTCTTAGGGTGGTAGTTTAGGTTCCTGGAGTCTTTTAGATGCCTGAAGATACCAAATTAAACTAGACATCCCACTTGGGTTGTTTAATCTTTCATTTTATCCCTCTAATTGTCTGAGTGGGAAAACAAATTTTGGGAGATCAAATATCTCCAGGTTGGCCATCGTAACTTCAAATCACTTTTAGTGATATTGGTTCATCAAGAAGGAAATTTACAAGGTGAAGTACTATAATTTTTATACCAAAAAATCAGCAGGGGTTCCAGAAAGGGTTTACTCAGCATCTATACCCTTAGAAGAAAAAGTCCCCATAAATACTCACAAAAAGGGAAAAAATACCTTTGTCAACATCTGGCAACAAAGGACACCTGATAAAGGCCTGAACCTTAACCAAGGTGGGAGGTTTGGGAAGACAAGAGGACTCTCCATTACCGTCCAGGGCTGTTGGAGGGGTGATGGGACACGAGAGGTTTCAGTAGGTACCATGCTCAAATCTGCAGAGATGCCAAAATGCAAAGCAGGAGAGTCACTTTATACCCCACTTCTGACACCATTTCATGACAACCAAGAAGCAGCAAAAGACCTAATTGCAAAGCAGTAAGATAAGGCATTTATTGGGGTCTTAGGAATTGCAATTCAGGAGACATAGATTCAACTTAAGGCCAAATTGCGGTTTTCCCATTTATTTTCTCTTTGTATGTATTCATGGGGTACAAGTGCAATTGTGCTACGTTGATATATTACATTTTGGTGGAGTCAGGGCTTTCAGTGTATACTTCCCTGAAGCAATGCACATTGTAGCTACCAAGCAACCTCCCATTATCCACCCCACTCCCACCCTCAACTGCTCTCAGTCTCCATCGTCTATCATTCCACACTCTCCTTCCATGTGTACACATTATTTAGGTCCCACTTATAAGTGAGAACATGTGGCCTTTGTCTTTCTGTGTATGAGTTGTTTCACTTAAGATAATGGCCTCCAGTTTCACCAAACTGTGTTTTGAAGAGAGGAAGGGGAGTAGGGATTTTTGAAAGCATAGTGAAGGTGATTACACAGTTTTTTTTTTTTTTCGCTTTTCCTTTTCTTTTTCCCAGATGTTCACAGCAACTTTATTTGCAATGGTCAAAATGGAAACAACCCAACAGTCTGTCAACCAGTAAATGGATAAACAAGCTGTGCCCACCCATACAATGTTGTTGGTGGACACTGTTGTATGGGTGGACACAGTTTGTTTGTTTTCATTCTGCAGTGAAAAAGAACAAATTCTAGATACTCACAAGTACATAAACTTCAAAAACATTACGTTAAGGAAAGAAGTCAGACACAAAAGGCCACATGTTACATGATGCTATTCATATAACATTTCTAGAAAAGACAAAACTATAGAGAGTGAAAGCAGATCGGAATGTCCCTGAGGCTGGAGGGGCGATTGGAGTTGACTGCAAATGGGCTCAGGGCAACTCTTTGGGGTGATGGAAGCAATTCTAAAAAGCTGGATTGTGGTGATGGATGCACAACTCAATAAATGTATTAAAATTCAATGAACTGTTCAGGTAAAATGAGTGAATTGTAAGGTATGTAATGAATTATACCACAATATAGCTGTTTTTAAAAAAGAGCCCTTGCCCCAAGTTACCAGGGGTTCCCCGTCTCTCTTGTCTGTGCCTTGCTTGCATAGTCATCAGGCTCTGGCCATTCGACTCCCTCAGTGTCTCCCCAAATCCTCAGATTTCTCCTGGCTCCTTACTATAGACCAGCCTTGCCCCACACCTGTCCTGGAAGGCTGGTCGCCCCTCTGTGTACACACCTCCCGGGCTCCCCACAGCCAGCAGCAGGCGAAACTCAGTGCCCCACTCTGCCCACACACCTAAACCTCAAGGTGCCACTTGGCATCCCTGGGAACAAGCAGGGCCTTTGCCTCCTCTGGCCATCCCTCCCCTACCTACCCCAACCCTGTTCCATCCCATCAGGCCTCCAAAGCCCAACTCCCATGCCTAGGCCGTCAGGCCATTGCTGCCAGCACCAGCCCAGAGCCCCAAAAGGAGGACCAACTACACGGCACACAGGTATTGACCAACTTCATCATTTATCACATTGACTGAAATTATTGGCTCCTGGAGGCTCACCAGTGAGAAACAGCCTGAATTTCCTTTTTGGCCAGCAGAGGGTGGGGGGCTTCCTGGGGTGCCAGAGTGGGAGGGTCTAGCCTTGCCCAATGACAAAAGAGCAGGAGGCCATGCTAAGGCAGGTGCTCGTCCTTTCTGAGAATCCAGAACAACACATAAAAGCACCTACAATTTTTACGCAGATTCTGGGGTTCAAGTGACCCATCTCAGGACTTGGCCATGGGGGGAAAGGGGGCCTCCCTCTGACCTAAGGAGTGAATTTTGCCCACTTGTCTGAGGGCAAGACCTTGCTTCAAGTCCTTTAGCCTTGGGGATGCCAGGGTGGGAGTAGGGCGATGTATTTGAACTTCATGGGGATGGAAGGATGGAGCCCCAAGAAGGACCCTCTCTGTGTGTTCTATAGACCCTCCAGGGTCTCTCACCATCTTCAGGCCCCCCAAGACCCACTCCAGCCCCTCAGGGCCTCTGAGACCCCTAGACTCCCTCAGCCTCCCACATTCAGGCTCTCAGGTTCACTTGAGCCCTCCACACACAGCCTCCCCCAGTCTTCACTCCTCCCAGGTCTCCTCAGCACGCACCCAGGACCACACTGAGCGCCCTCAGCTTCCTCCAGCCCTCCCTCCCCCTGAGGGATGCTTGGGCCTTAGTCTCCTCTTCAGAGCCCAGACACCCTCCACACCTCAGACTGCCCAGGGCGTCTGCTCAGGCCCTCTCTGCCGCCCAGATCCCTTGGCACCCCACGTTCCCCCATGGTTCCATCACGGTGGGAGCACCTCGGTTTCCCTTCAGATCTCCAGGATCCTCAGGCCCCTTGGGCTGACCGCAGACGCCTGGAGGCCCTGGGGCGCCGAGCCCCCCTTCAGAGGCCGCCCCAGCAGCTCTCGGTTCCGCTAGTACCCTACGGGCTGTAAAGTCCACAGTCCCTGCAAAAGACCCTCGAGCTAGCCAGGCCTCTCCTTAGCCCCTCAGGACCCCCGAGACACCCCATAGATCCTGGGCACCGGAACAGGTGCGCGCCTACTCCGCGAGCCAGGTCTCACCTGTTTGGGGGTTCCCAGGCCTGGCCCGCACCCAAGGCGCCGCTGCCGGACCCCCCATCTTCCCGTGCTTCGGAGTCTACACTGTCCCTTGGAAAAAATTGCCGTTGGTGGAGGTGGCCGGCTTGGTACAAGACCGTTGTTTATTGATTGCAGCTGTTCAGGAGTTACAGTGCCCGCAAAATTCCGGATTTTGGTCATAGCACTTTGGCCTAGTTCAAGGCAAGTTCCTGTTTTGTTTTATTTTTTGCAAGGCTGCAGATCACATGCGCAGTCCTTAGAATGGCCTTGACTCAATTTTAGAGCTCTGCACCTCAGTGACGCCATTTGCGTACCGCATTTCACATTCCTCCACTCAAAACCTTTTAAAGGCTTTCCATCTCCTTCACAGTGAAAGTCGACATCCTGGACATGGCCTGCCTGCCAGACCCTGCGCTTACTGCTTCTTCACTCCCTCACCGGCTTTATTCAGAGGCCGGCTTTTCAGCGAGAACTTTCCTGATGGTCCTGTTTAAAATTGCAGCCCTGCCGGCACTTTACGTTTCCTCATTGCACTTACTACTGTGTGAGATACAACATGCTTTACTGAGTCAGGCTGTGTGTTGTTTTTCTCTTCCCAGGGGAATGTAAGCTAGCTATGGCAGGGGCTTTTGTTTCTTTTGTTCACTGATGTATCCCCAGGACCTAGAACACTGCCTGGCACATAGCATGTACTCAAATATTTCTTGTGAGATGAAAGACTAAGTTCAATACAAGTCACACATAGGGCGTTAATTTGATGGTGGAGGCACCTGCTCGTCTCAATGTTTTCACTGAAATAGGAAGCAGAGTTAGCTGCGGGGGCGGGGTCAGAGTGGAGGGTCATGGCTTGAAGAAAAGGTTGCACATTTGCAAGCGCAGTTGTGGGGAATGGGAAAGTCAGCACGTGAAAGGTTCCTAACTCTCACAGGGGATCTTGTTGAGGATGAAGCAAATATATTTGTGAAATATCAGCCTGGAGATTTTCCCCAGAATCTGATCATAGCTACCATGTATTGAGTAGGTCAGGAGATGTATTAAGTACTTCACCTTCACTATTTTATTTTATCCTCACAATACCTCTGACATCAATATCATTTACATTTTAGTGGATGGAAAATGGAGGCTTAGATAAGTTAAATAACTTGCCCTTGGTTACCTAGCTGGCACATGGTAGAATTAAGATTCAAAATCAACTCTGTTTTACTCCAAAGTCCATGCTTGCACCATGTACTGTGTTTGTCATGGGTGTGGTATAAGAGAGATGTGTGACCGGGCGCGGTGGCTCACGCCTGTAATCCTAGCACTCTGGGAGGCTGGTGGATTGCTCAAGGTCAGGAGTTCAAAACCAGCCTAACCAAGAGCGAGACACCGTCTCTACTAAAAATAGAAAGAAATTACTTGGCCAACTAAAAATATATAGAAAAAATGAGCCGGGCGTGGTGGCGCATGCCTGTAGTCCCAGCTACTCAGGAGGCTGAGGCAGGAGGATCGCTTGAGCCCAGGAGTTTGAGGTTGCTGTGAGCTAACCTGACTCTACGGCACTATTCACAAATTCCACTTCAAACAGAAACACGGTGCAGCATTGTGAAAAGCTGGCAACAGACTGGTGTACTTGACCCCCATAAACTCTCTATCTCGGGCAACAGAGTGAAACTCTGTCTCAAAAAAAAAAAAAAAAAGAGAGAGATACTGTTTGGATAGATCCAGTCATGAGTATTTGCAAGATGCACAGGGCAGAAGAAAAGAGGTCTATGATGTTGGGTTGTAGGAAGTAGAGTGGTTGAATGGTGTATAGTGGAATCTAAGCTGCATAGAGATGATACCATAGCCATGGATGGCATAAGGTTCTTAGAAGCAAATGGAGAAATGAAATAATTAGATATATAGATAAAATAGCAATACAGGGGGACTGTCAATTTTAGCATCGTGGCAGGATGAGCCAGTGAGATCTGCCACTCCATCTCCACTGCAAAGACATAATAATGGTGTTCGTGGGTGCCAACAGTGAAAGAGGAACTAAAGTCTGGATCTATAAACCTGCTGCATTAGGCAGGGAAATAGCAAAGCAGGATATATACTCTAGAGGCTGGGTGCCGGGCTTCTATTACATCATAAGGCTAGAAGATGTGGCTTTAAGGTAGAATAAGGCAGGAAACTGGACTGAGATCCATAAGCTAAGTCAGGACTCCGGTAGAGCTACCTCTCAGTGAAAAAGGAAATCAGAAACATCCTCAGGGAAGTTATAAGGAAATGTATTTCTGCCCCGTGTTCATATTTTTAATCTGAATTTACCCTATATTTATTAAGGTGAAGAGGAAATATTATACAGGGGTGGGGAAACTTTTCATGTTGGAAGGCCACATTAATTTAGCTGTAATCAAATAAGGTTGCATTGAAGACACTTCAATTAGATATACTTTAAAATGTACATTATTTTGTAAAAACCTAACAACTATATCCTTAATAATTTCAAAAAATGAAAACTATCTGTTAATTTTAAAGTTTTAAAGTTAACTCACCTTTTAATGACTTTGCTTTTCCTTGGAAAGCATTCGAATATTTGGTTGCAGCATGGAGGTCTGCAGTTTCAGTTGATCCTCTAGATGGTATCAGTCATTTGTGACCTTAAGGGTCTTGACTTGGGTTATGTAGGAGAACGTAAATTTGAAGTAATAAGTGGTTGAAAAGCAAGAAAGCATTTTTTGGGCATGTTGCTGAAGGTGTAGATATTCTACTACATCATTCTATATTTCAGTTGGATCTTTCTTAGTATCAAACAATGACTTTAAAATGTCATCTAGTGAGAGCTCAATCAATTCCATCTGTAGTTCTTTAGGTACCTTGGTGATATCAACTAGGTGAGGCTGAAAAGCTAATTTGAGTGTGATGTCATGATTCCCAAGGTCAGTGAAACTTTCATTGTGTTCTCCAATTGATAGGTCTGTAACAGCTGCATGTTCTTCAAATGATTTGCATATATCATCCTGGTCATCAATGACCTTTGCTAATTGGGGAAAATGTTCATCTGACATTTCCTTTCGAAGAAGAAGGGCTTTAAAAAAAAGATAGCTTTTTTTGAAATGCTTGGGTTTTTTGCCGCATATCATATACAGACTTACTTTTACCTTGCAAAGAAATATTCAAGTTGTTTTGATTTGACATGATATCACACAGAAATGCTGCAGTCCTATAGAAATCTTCCTTCAATAAATCACATTGCTGCCTGTAATCCCAGCACTCTGGGAGGCCGAGGCAGGAGGATCACTTGAGGTCAAGAGTTAGAGACCAGCCTCAGCAAGAACGAGACTCCATCTCTACTAAAAATAGAAAGAAATTAGCCAGACAACTAAAAACAGAAAAAGTTAGCTGAGTGTGGTGGCGCATGCCTGTAGTCCCAGCTACTTGGGAGGCTAAGGCAGGAGGATTGCTTGAGCCCAGGAGTTTGAAGTTGCTGTGAACTACGCTGATGCCATGGCACAGAGCGAGACTCTGTCTCAAAAATAAATAAATAAATAAATAAAATTAAAAAAAGAAAAAGAAAAAACAATTCACATTGCTGATTCTCTTCCTCATCAAATTTAACTATCTGTTCTTACAGAGATTTTGGGCAACACTTGTCCCTGCAATAGCCAACATACTTTAGAATGATAGGGCAAATCCACACTGAATACCTCATCATTCAACTTTAGTATGTTACAAAACTGAGGATGAAGTGTTGCATTTGCATGAATATAGTTAACAATACTAATAATTTGTTGCAAAGTGTCACTTAAAATAGATTTAGCACAAAGATTTTGTTGATGCAAGATAAAATGAAAAGAAATGAGAGCATCTGGATCTGTTAATACTTTTTTTTCCTGTGCAATAAACCCTTCCTGTTTTCCTGTCATGGAAGGTGCACTGTCTGTATATACACTTGCTAAATTTGCCAAATTCAGTCCAACTTCACGATATTTATCTTGAAGTTTGTTGAAGGTATCTATTCCCTGTGTTCTTTTCACAAGAGTGCCCAAAGCAAGTGACTCTTTATAGCAAAGAAAATCTTATGTTAGGACCCAAATAAAGTCTAAAACCTGCACTGAATCAGTGGTATCAGCTGATTCATCCAAAGTGATTGAATAATATATATTTTCCTTTTGAAGTATTGCATGAAGTTTTTCTGTTAAATTGAAGGCTAATTCATGCTGCTAATCAGTTATGGTTCTCTTTGAAAGAGGCAGTTGTTTGCACTTTGAAACATTATTGGGGTCTAAGCATCTTACAACTTCAACACTGTATTCTTTCACAATTTATATAATACATCACTGAATAGCTTCCCTTTTTTCTTGAGTGTATAAGCTACTTTACAAGTTGCTTCAGTGGCATTATTTCCAGGTCTTACTGCTGCTTGAAAGAATTGTCTTTGCTTTTGCTTTTCATCTTTTAATTTCTTCAATACAACCTTTTGTGCCTTTCCCTCTAATTTAAAATATTTGTGGTCCTTATGAGTGTTTAATGCTAATGAGCATTGAATTTCTTTAATGTTCATGTTGCAGTATCACAAAGCAAGCACATTGTCTTATCTTTAGCAGACAGAAGATAATATTGCAATTCTCAATCCTCATTTAAAAACTTGTTTTCTTCCTTCAGCATTCTCTTCGTCTTCTTTGACATCATGGGCTGTTAAGCAGACAGAATTAAAAAATACTATTGAGCTATGCAACTATTCACAAATTCCACTTCAAACAGAAACACGGTGCAGCATTGTGAAAAGCTGGCAACAGACTGGCGTACTTGACCCCCATAAACTCTTGACAACCAGTCAGGTGTGGGAAGTTAGAACTAAATCATGAGTGTAGCAGCTGTCAATTTAGCCCTTACAGCTTACTAATGTTCTAATTGTGCCAGCCATTCTGGGAGGATTATTTCGTGGAAACTTATTCTATTTAGGATTTTAAATACATTCATTTTAAAAATATAAAAGATGAACAAAATGTATTAATAAATATAAAAGGTTTGTTCTGTAAAATTTGGATTCAGTCAAAAGGCTGCACTTAAGGACCTAGAAGGCCACATGTGGCCTTAAGGCTGCAGGTTCCCCACTTGTATTAGTATAAAAGCTGATCCTAGACAATGAAATCCTTTTGTGCCTGGCAGAAGCAAATATAAAGCCACTGTGTAGCACAACTCAGCAAACTCACAAGGGAAAACCAATCCCTGTTTAAGATGAGCTGATAGTCTAAATTCCAAACCACATAGGGAAATGATCCACTATGCAAAGATTTATCAGGTGGTATATAATTTGAGTTCTAAAACCTTGATTTTCATAGAATAGTCTTTAACAGATTATAAAATAGTTTGAAAAATGATTAAAGCGATGAAAGAAGGTAACTGATATCATAAGGAAAGAATAATGCTGTGTGAAAATTGACCAGGTAGATATGGAAAAGAACCAAACAGACTTCTAGAAATGAAAAACATTTTTATTGAAATAAAAATTGGATATGTGGGTGAAACTACAGACTAATAGAGCTTAATAAATGATTAGTGAATGGGGACACAGCTATAAGGTAACTGTCCAAAGGATTACACAAAAGTCTCTTTTTCATGGTTAAACTCTCACTGGGCTCAGATAACCCCACTTTTTCTTCTTGCATTTTGGCCTTATGAATTATGTTAATAATACATTGGTTTCTAGGTACTATGGAAAGAGAATTCTCCATGGATCTATCATGTTTCTGCACGTCTATGAGCAAGGTACTAACATTTCTTCAAGAATGTTTGTATACTGAGTAGCTTTGGAAAGTAAAGATTAGTGTCTCTCTCTGGAGCAAAAAGCAGTCATACTTATTATTCAGTATAATAAAGATAATGTTTGCCTCTGGAACAAAGGGCAGACATACTTAGTGCCCATTATAAAAGCTTGGGTTCCTTAAGCTCAAGATTTCCTCTCCTTTAACTCAACCCACTGCATGTGTAGATGTCATCTGTCTCTCTTCATGTCACTGTGGGAATTGGGGCTTGCAGAACCAGAATAAAAGTGCTGATGCTCTGGCTACTGCTATTATTATGAGTAATAAACTGTCCTTCATCTTTGACTCAGGAGTGTTGTGTTTTTTACCAGCACCTATGAAACTGCAACAGGCTATCTCATTAGCTTTCAACTAGGGTAACATCTCAGATCCTTCACTGCTCTTGACAGGTACCTTGACATCTCTTGTTTGTTCTCTTAAACCTGATGACACCTCTAAAAATAGTCCTTTATAAAATTCATCTCAGTGAATTCTGTTTCCTGCTGGGCCCCTACCTGATATATTCAGGAGTTTGAAATCTCAAGGGATGTTTAATGGTTAATTTTTTGTGTCAATTTGGCTAGGCTATGGTGCCCATTTGTTTGGTCAATCACTAGTCTAGATGTTGCTGTGAAGGTATTTTTTGTATGTAATGAATGTAAATATTTATGATTTTTTTTTTTTTACAGACTTTGACTAAACCAGTTTACCCCTCATAATGTGAGTGAACTTTGTCCAATGAGTTGAAGACCTTAAGAGCAAAGATTGAGGTTTCCCAAAGAAGAAGAAATTCTCCCTCAGGACTGTTATATAGGCCGGGTGCAGTAGCTTACGCCTGTAATCCCAGCACTTTGGGAGGCTGAGGTGGAAGGATTGCTTGGGCCCAGGAGTTTGAGATCAGTAGGGACCCTCTCTCTAAAACAAAAGTGAAATTTGGCAAACATGGGGGCACGTACCTGTGGTCCCAGCTACTCAGGAGGCCGAGGCAGGAGAATCACTTGAGCTCAGGAGTTATAAGTTACAGTGAGCTATGATTGTGTCACTGTACTACAGCCTAGGCAACAGAGTGAGACCTTGTCTCTTAAAAAAATGTTGACTGAAATATAAAACCCCTGCCTGAGTTTCCTGCCTGCTGGCCTTCCCTACAGATGTCTGACCTGACGGCCTTCAGAATTGTGTGAGCCGATTCCTTAACAAAAATCTCTGTCCAGCTACTTGGGAGGCTGAGGCAGAAGGATTGCTTGAGCCCAGGAGTTTGAGGTTGCTGTGAGCTAGGCTGATGCCACGGCACTCTACAGCCTGGGCAA
>CAUYRT010080339.1:0-13869 GCA_963574885.1 Lepilemur ruficaudatus | reverse complement strand
TGTAGTTGGGGATGGGAATTAGGGGTCTCAATAGGGGGAAGGAAATGTTCTAAAACTGATTTGTGTGAATAGCTGTACAACTTAGTAAATTTACTAATAATCATTTAATTGTACACTTAAAAAGAATTAATTGCATGATATGTAAATTATACTTCAATAAAGTTGTTAAAAAAAAAAAGGTTGAATACATGTACAAGAGTAGCAGCATACTCATACTTCAGCTCTGTGGTTGGTAACTCTTTCCACCAACAAGTCTTAGTGTACTGCTCAGAATAGGTTCTTCTCTCCCAGCTTGTGCCCCAAATTCCAATCATGTTCAAATCCAAAAGGCATCATCATCATTATAGTTTATGAAAATGATAATTTTTACACACCCACTATGTACCAGGTACTGTATTATGTACTCAAAGAATTTATCATGAGCTGAAGTCCTTAACAACCTTATATTTTAAGGGGAGAAGTAACAAAAATGTAAAAGAAGAAATAACAAAGCAAAGGAGCATAAATTCAATGGAAGCAGATCAGTACAGAAGATTAGAGGCAGTAGAGATCCCTGAGGAGTTTAGTGGTTATGGCACAAGGTTCTAATTTTCTCTTCCTTCCTCCTCAACTCCCAGCATTCTCCCTACTTTCCACTTCCTACATTTCCCCTTCTTCCTTTCAGTAATAATACTCTGAATTTTACCTAGGATCAGACTCCCAAATAGAGATTACATTCTCCAGCCTCCCTTGCAGCTAGGTGTGGTCATGTAACTAAGTATTGCCTCATGAGGTGTGAGTGGTAAGTCGAGTGTGCAACTTCTGAGTCATACTCTTCGAAGGAAACTGCTTTGTTCTCTTTCTCTTTTGCCTTACTGCCAGCTGAAATGTGGACCTGTGCCTTTGCCCTTACTGAAGCTCTTACCATGTGAACGAGTAGCTCAACAAGATAGAATTCTGAATAATCTCATAGCCAAGAATGGACTACCCATCCCTAACTGCCTGCCTACCTATAGACTATTACATGAGAAGAAAAGAAATCTCCATCTTATTTGAGTCATTAATGATTTGGTCTCTTCATTATGGTGGCTTAACCTGTACAATGGTAAAAAGGAAGCTTCATGATGAAATGCCTTAAAGTGTAGCTAGGGTATAGATTAAATAGGAAATGAAGAGTGAGATATGGGGGGGAGGAAGTAAGTGAGGATTCTCACCTAAAGTAAAAAGTAAAAGCAAAGATGTGAAGGTGGCACATGGGCTGCTTAAAGGGGAGTTTATGGATTGATTATGTTGAAATTAAAAATACATGCATAGGAGGGGTAAAACATAAAGTCAAGTTGAGTTTGGGCCAGATTGTCAAAGCACTTGAATAAAACCTAAGTAACGTAAAATTCTTTGTACAGGCAATGGGACCAGTGTTTTAATAGACTAACGTGTTGGAAGGACACTGAATGGCCAGAGGCAGCCAGTGGAGATACCATCTAGAAGGGTAAGGAAAGGTTAGTCTCAACTGGGGTGGAAAGGAAAGACAGAGCTAGGGACACATTTGCTGGCCCTGGTGACTATTTGGCTATATAAGGGTGTGGTTTGGGGCATGGATGACTAGAGGACAGGGATATTGCCATGAAGGAACTATATGTATGAAGGAAATTTCAGTTTTATATACTCTGAGGTGGTGGCAGTGCAGCCGTGAGGAAATATCCGTCCAGCAGAAAGGCAAAATTAAAGCTCTGGGGATCTTCATTTTAGAGATATATAATTATCCCAATGAAAGATTGAAACCATTGGAAAAGGGATGAAAGAGAGGTAGATGGAAAATAGGCAAAACGGTGCTGTTGAAGGTCAAGGGAAAATTTTTGACAAAACAGGGGCTACTTGACATGGGAGTAGGTGAGAGGGAATGTAACACACAGAAAGATGGCTCATGAATTCATGTTCTTTTTATCTGTGTATCCTCATATCTAGCTTTACTTAAAATCTTTTTTCCCCTAAAATCTGTTCTTTTTTATTTCTCTCTGCTGCCAAGACACTCATCACATCCTGCCTTGATTTACACAAACTCCTTACTGGCCTCTTTCTCATCAGTTCCCTACCCCAGGCTTTGCCAAATGTTACTGCCAAGTCCATTTTCCTTTCCTGCTGTTCAGACTATGTTTCTCCCACTCTGCTTTGGCTTCTCTTCACCTTCCAGCCTCCCCATGACTCTGCACCTGTTTACAACTCTTCCTCATCCTTCCTACAGCTCCCACCTCCCCACCCTCACTCCTTCCTCTGGCCCTCTCATCTTCTCTGGCATCTTTAACCACCAAATTCAGGCACTCACAACTTCAGGCCAACGCCCTACGTCATCCTCCCCCGCAGACCTCCCAACTTGTGCACATCAACACAGCTCCTATTCTTGCTGCAGAGAAACTCAGCATATCCCCTCCCTTAGTGAGGCTTGCCAGCTCTAATAACCGCATGCTGTGTGCTGCTTTCCCCCAGAGTATACAAAAGAGTATTGCTTGTACCATACTCTTTCCTGTCCCTGTTACCTCTAGGACCTTATATTGTTTGCTCTGGAAGAACATGATTTCATTACTGTCAGATGATTTCTGTTTCTTGTAAAGCACTTATTGGTGTTGCCTCGGAGTTTTGCATAAATGATACAAATCTCACAATGCCTCCCTGATGAGAGGGCTTGCATCCAACCAGTTTGTCCAAAAGCACCTTGAGTTTTGTCCCAGTAATACCTGGAAGAAAACTGTATCTGTCAAGAAGAGGAAGAGCATTAATGTATAGAACAGAAGCTGTGATGTTTCTATTGTCTTCAACAAATAACACTCATGAACAAAAAACACATATTTGAGCAAATAAGAAATTCAGTGGGCATTATAGGTAGCTGAACATAAACTCCTCTCCAGCTATAGAACGTTCCTCAAGGACACAATACTGTTATCATAGAAAGCGACAATTTGCATTGCCCACTCTGAACCTTTGCTCATGCCAATTTCACTTAGCATATATACTAATGTACTTCATTTTTGGTGAAAATACTCATGGTAGAGACTAAATGATTAATTTCAAATAAGCTCTCTATTCATAAATAAATAGGTATAAAGAATAATAAACTAGTATGCATGTCTCTAGGAGCATGATTTAAATAATTGTTGCTTAATTCTAAGTTTTCTTCTCAAGAAAAAAATGCTTGGATATCTTTCATTTATTTAAACGTACTTGATATTTTCACAAAATGTAGAAGTCGAATATCAAAGAAAGATTTGTTCCTTTTCTGCATTTTGTTTCTTTTAAATGGTGAAAAAAAACCTTGAAATTCAGCATCCGAGTTTCATTTTCAATAAGAATCAGAAAATTGTCAAAGGCAAACTGTTTTCCATCATACAAATGACTTGATCACAGATAATAAAATTGCACAAACCTCCAAGCCTAAATAACCATGTAAATGGGTTCTATGTTTTTTGAGACAGATGGTGGATCACAACAGTGATGGGTTATGAATTCCAAAAAGATTGTCCTCCAGAATACAAGAAAAAATCACTGAAGAAGCAGATTTAAAATATAGTTAAAGTGAAACCAAAATAGAAAAATCATATCAATTTTTAAAAGATCAAGAGTACATAGATTATATCAGAACCACTCTGGAAAGAAAACCATTTTGAATTTGAATTGAAACATTATGCTTATGTTAACAGAAGGAAATTGGAATGTATTTCAACAAGATGAGTAATGTTATCTACTTCATTCCGTATCGTGTCCAAGATTGTAGAAAATTGCAGTCTACTATCTGTCAACCACCTAATCACTTGCTGCTTGCTTAGAGGTATGCCCAGCAATCGTGATCATTGTTGGGGACTCTTAATCTCCTTATCTGGTTCTTAGCTGCATAACGTGAGAGTGAATTAGGAACCATTATGGAAGAGAATTAAGTTCTCATTGATAGGTCTTGCATTCCCAGTACAATTCAAAGGAGCCAAGGTTGATGTGTAGACTACCCTATCTAGGTAAAGGACGACACTCATAGTTTGTCAAAAGGCCAACAATAAGTCAACTCCAGAAAAGCATGGGCATATAGGGTGTAGAAAAAGAATCAAAAGTGCCAACTTCAACATCGACTCCTCGATATGCATTCTCAGGCCATTTAGCTACATTATTTTCTGAATAAATATATTTAATATTATCTTATATATAGTAAAATACATAGTATGTATAGTATCTATAATATCACCTGCCTCTGCTTACATCCCAGCCTTATCTCCCCTTTCTCTACACTCCAGCTCTGCCATCCTTCTCTCAGGATGCATCGTCCTCCTTCCTGACTCAGAGCCTTTACACCTGCTCTTCCCTCTGCCCAGTCCCTCCTCCCTTTTAACCAGGGTAATTCCTATTTAGACTTTAAGTCCTCTTTAAATGTTATTTCCCCTACTATGGCTTCACAGAAACTTGTAGGTTTCCTTCAATGTATTCACCCCAGTTGTGGTTAATGGTAATGTCTGTCTCAGGCAAATGGTAAACTCTAAGAGGGCTCTCTCTCCTTCAGATTTTTTTTTTTTGCAGAAACTGTATTCCCAGTGCTTAGCATAGTACCTGGCCCAAAGGAATAGCTCGGTGTTTGTTGAATGAATGGATGAAAAAAGGATTTTCTTGGTGATTAGAGTGTTACTCTGAACTTTTCACGAAATTCTGCTATTGCATATGCAGAGACCAATGACTTGGTGTCCTCTTTTTGATACATTATTGCTTGGCTTTATTTACCTCTCAGATCCAGATAACTTTAAGGCTTCCCATGAGGGTATTTTGGTTACCAAAAAAAGGGACCAGGAAAAATTCCAACCTAGAATTTAGGAGAAGATAGGAGCTAGAAGATTCCTCTGGGATATGCCTTCTAAAGAGGAATGTGGCCGGTCCCATGGATAGCTAGTGGTGTACCATGGAGACTCATGGACCATGGCAAGGAGAGATTCCCCAACATGCAGACTATGACCAAGTAACAAATGACAGCATATCGTCAGGGGACCTGGGCTGATTTCATAGAGACCTGGAGTATATTATAATCTACTTTACAAGTAAGGTTTGCTCATTATTTTTATCCAATTCAGTGTGGTCATAGTACTTAAGAGATAAGCCTCTAGTCTTAGGAATAGGATGGCTTCAAGAAAGGCCATCAAGGTGGATCTGGATCAGTTGATGGCCTAAGTTAACACCCAGAAATCTCAGGGAAAATGCTACTATTGCCAAGCTATATTGCTGACTTGTGTTATATATTATGAAAGACAAGCTCACTGAGCCCTGGCTCCCCATGGATAGACATATCAGGGACAGTTCAGCTCAAAAGTGTATTTCTGAGCTGGTAAAGTATTAATGTTCATGCATGGTTTCATTTTTGTTTCACAGACCACCAATAAATTTGGGAAATGTTGCACCTATATCTCCTTCCTGGATAGTCACAGTGTGCATAGCACATTGATGACTTTAAGAAGTTCTGCACTAAAGAAGATTCTTCAACTCATCTGACCATGATACTTCTTATTCAGAAAAGACTTATGTGTCAAGCGAGATAATCTTAGTACAGCTGTGTCAAGACAACCTCTGAACCTCACTGGCTTAAAATAGCAAGGTTTACTTCTCATTCATGCTGTATATCCATTGTTGGTTTACTGGAGATCTTGTGCCACATGGTCTTCACTCTGGGATCCAAGGTGTCAGAGCAAGCACCATCTGAGCATTTTTGGTTGCTCTGGCAGAAGGAAGATGAGCTCTGGATGTTATCACAATTAAATGTTGCAGCCTGAGAGTGACTCATAACTTTGGAATTTGGCTCAGAACTAGTCACACGGCCCCACCATGAGGGGCTGAGAAAATACTATCCTACCATGTGTCTGAAAGAGAGACAGCCAAAAATATTCAGTGAACAGCACAAATGACAAATAACCCCATTAATATGACTGAACACTAATGTTTATTGAATTACAGTTGGAACCCACTGCTGTTCATAGTTTTAAAAATAAGAATTGATAATAATTACTGTTCAAGAATGTTCAGCAACTAAAGTTATATGACCATACTTACTTAGGAAGAATTGGAACGCTAATTTTAAAAAACACTTATGGGGTGGGGGGTGTCACAAAGAATAATCCTTTTGGAAGGTTTTATGAAAACCATTTCTTTTTACTTAAAGTCCTCAGTGGATATCCCACGGTACATAACAAAATCATTTTCCAGCCAATTCCTCATTGCTTCTCTCAAATACAAACAAAAGCCATGGATAATACCACAACACAGCCTAATAGGCTACTACAGGGAGGTATATTATAAATGTCCATTTACAATGAATTCTGTATAGGTGTGCAAAGAGTTAATGGTGTCATCAGATAAATCCCATAACAGGAATAAAGTTGGCATAGAATTCATTTAAACAGAAAAAATTAAATGCATTTTACGCTACCATCATAACCTCTGAGAATTAATTCCTGATGAAGTCTACTAAATCAAATTACCTAATGCCTTGGTACCTTGTTTGACATTAGCCATAACTGTATCACATAATGACACAGCACAAAAAGGCAGTGAGGATGTTCAGAAATAAGTACCTTGGTTCTGAGATGTTATCACCTGCATACCAAGAACAATGAAAGTACTTATCAGTGTTCATTCAGAAGTCCATAATTCACTGCTTCTGTGAGAAATACAGGGCATGTAAATTCATGTCATTTCCTCAGCCATTTCCAAGTTCCTCTGCAGTTCCTGCTTACGTATTTCCTACACACTATCACAATTAAATTACCTAATATATGGAAAATGCTTTGAGCAATGCTTGGCACATAGTAGTCACTAAGTGTTGGTTGTTATCATCGTTAGTATCATTATTTCATGTCTTACAAGCTTTGTATGTCACATGCAGAGATTATAAAGTTTGATTTGCTTTGGCAAGTTCAATCCAGTGCTCCCAAGGGGGAGGAAGTCTAATATGCAAGGCATTTCTATATTACATTTTTCTTATTTAGGACAGAACAAGCAAATCAATGAAGAATTTATCAAAATGATCAAAAATCTATTTAGAAGATTTGTTGTTTGTACCTCTAGATAAACATCTCCAAGCTGAAAGGCAGAGTGCGGAGAACAAATTAAAAGTTTTATGTGATAACTGTACCACAAAGACGGATTAAAACAGCCCTATCCTCATGCCACACCACCTTCGGACTGTGGTAAATCTACTGCAACATTATTAAAGTATTCCATATATATTTTATTTTTATAATAATGAATCTGATAAGCTCTAATATCCTCTGATTTGTCATATATAATCCACACATCATTCATTCCATTCACTTAAAGCATCCTCTTCTTCATTTATAGGTATTTCCATTGTTGTTTGTTCAAGAGAAGTTAAATCTTTATATCTCACAGAACTCAGCTCAGATTGTATCTCAGCTGTGGAGGCTCTCGCCCCCCAGAAAGCCTTGACCGCTGCCCTAGAAGAAACAAAAACAAAAACAAAAACCATTATATGAAGTGAAAAATGAAACTAAATAGAATATTTACATTTTCTACATATAGAAGGGCCTTTTTATTCATGATTCATTTTCAGTTTGTGGTGCAGTTATACTGTGTGACAGTGCTTGAACTGTCAGACTTACCAGAGTGTAATACTCAAGTGTATGAAAATAAATATTCTCATATAATTAGCAGTTACAATAACCACGTTTTAGGATTGTGAGAACTATAACTGAACAACACAAATACTCATGAAATAAGCCTTTTTTATAGCAATTACCACATAAAATTGTAAAAATTGCAATCAAAGGCTCTCTCATGGCTGGAGAAGCAAGTCATGCAATTGTTTAATAAAGCATCCACAGAAAGTGATGTGGTAGCCTGAACCAGGATAGTCACAGGACTAATGAAGGGAGCTGGACAATTCAAGACATGTGTAGGGGCATCACGGACAGGGATTTGCAATTCACCAGATGAGGAAGGGGAAGTAGAGGAGGATTCCAAATCAAGGGTGATGATGCATCCCACCATTCACCTACCAGTTTACAATTATGAAGACCAATACAAAGATCACGAATACACAGACAACGACTCCTATGGTCAGCACAAAAACTAGTACTGCATCAGTGTCTGGTTGACTTGATCTTCTTACCTGCAATTCTAGAGAAAACACACACACCTGATGATTATTACTACCAAAAAAGAAAAAAGAAAAAAGAAAAAGAAAATGGATCTCTAAATGAAGACTTTATATTTGAAAAACAATTCTAGAAAAATACAGAAATAATTAGTGGAAAGAAAATTATTATTAATGAACTTGCTCTGCACATTTTAAATGTACTTTTCAAACATACAAAAAAATTGCAAGAAATCAACAACGAACATCTTGTATTACCGTCACCTAGATACTATCATTAATATATTAGTATTCAACTATCCATCCCTCTATCAATTCATTAATCCATCTTATTTTTTGATGCATTTTGATGTAATTTGCAGATGTCAGCACACTTACCCCCAAATTCTTCAACAAGCATCATTAATTACAGTTTAATATTTGTTTATATTTTTTGAGGTAACATTTTCATACACTGATTTACACAAAGATCTTAAACGTACATATGCTTAGTTTTGGCAAATGCACACATGTAATCAAATGTCAGTCAAGATGAAGAGTATTACCATACCCCAGAAAGTTCCCTTGGGTCCTTTCCTAGTTAGTCCCTGCCCCATCCTTCCAGAGGCCATACTATTCTGATTTCCTTTTCCACCATAAATTAGTTCTACATATTCTAGAGCTTCGTATCAATGGAATCAAACATTATGTAATCTCTTGTGTAAGACGTTTTTTACCTGGAATGTTTTAGAAATTCACGCACAGTATTACACGTAACTACAGTTTTTTCTTTTTTATTACTGAGCAGTATCATACAATTTGTTTATTCATTCTCTTACCAATGAATACCCAGGCTGTTCCAGTTTTGGGCTATTATAAATAAAGCTTCTACGAACATTCTTGTACATGCCATTTTGTGAACATGTGTTTTAATATTTTAACTAAATACCCAAGAGTAGAATTGCTGGGTCAAAGGGTAGATAGTAGATGTATGCTTAGTTTTCTATGAAACCATGAGACCTTTCCCAAACTGACTGTACTGGCTGTACATATTTTGGAAATGTTTTCTCCCAGATTTTGGTTTGCCTATTCATTACCCTAATGATTTCTTTCAGTGACCTCAAGTTTTAAATTTTGATGATGTCTAATTTATTCAAATTATGGTGATTGTTTTTCAGAGTTATGTCTAAGAAACTTTTGCCCACTGCTGAATCATGCAAATATTCTCTTATATTTCCTTCTTAAACTTTTATGGTTTAGCTTTTACACTTAGGACTATGATACATCTCTAATTTTTGCATATGGCATAAGGCAGGAGTTGAGGCTCATTGTTTTCCATACAAATATCTACATACTATTATTTTTTTCTTTTTGTGAGACAAAGTCTTGCTATGTTGCTCAGGCTGGCCTTCAACTCCTGGGTCCAGGTGATCCACCTGCCTGGGCCTCCCAAGTAGCTGGGACTACAGGCGTGTGCCACCAAGCCTGGATCACATGCCACTCTTAAATCAATCATTCTTTATCATATCCTTCTGCTCTTTCTGAAAATAAGGCTATTAAAAAGACAAAGCCAGTCTATCATATGTTATAGTATTGTTATACTGTAAACTGGTGAAAAGCTAATTTACATCAAATATTACTTATTTTTGAATTATATAGCTTTCTTGAGGCTCTTCCTGGTCCCCAAATTCTAGAATCATAAGATTCATGGGGAAAAGGACCATACAGATCATCTGATATAACCATCATATTATATAGATAAGGTAAACCAAGGTCTAGGGAGGTTTAATGATTTGTACAAGCTACATTTTGACTATTTAAATATTTTAATTTTGGTAAGCATTCTGTCAGAAATAGTCTCCTGTATGGGCAATCTCAAGTGCTTGTTTTTCTGGATTTTTTTTCCTATCCTTTAAACATCATGGAGTATAATTTTCCATTTTCCCTAGTAATTCTATAGCTATAAACTCAATTTAGTGCTCTCACTAAATAGTTCTAAGTATGATAAAGAAATTGCATCTATATGGATATTTCAACATTGTTTGATTTTAAAATACTTTTATTTTAAAATAATTTTAGATTTATAAAAGTGGTGAGATTTTTAAATAAAAAACAGCTTTTATAACTAAAACCCTAGGAAAAATGCACAAATCATTTATCTACTACCCTGCAACATCAGTCAAGAGAGGGTGGAGAGTGAGGGGTGTGAAGATTTTAGTTCATTACAACAGTAATCTTCTTCCAGAGGTCAACTAGACTACTTTACAGCTATTATAAAATAGGCTAAATTTGATACTGTCACCTTTTAGATAAATGAAGCTTATGTATATATTAGTTTCCTAGGATCACCATAACAAAGTACCACAATCTGGGTGACTTAAAACAGTAGGTATTTATTGTCTCACAGCTGTAGAGTCTAGAAATCTGAAAACAATGTGTTGGCAGAGCCATGCCCACTCCCAAGATCCCAGGGGAAGATCATTTCTTGCCTTTCCCAGCTTCTGGTAGCCCCAGACATTCCTTGGCTTGTGGTAGCCTAACTCCAATCTTTGTCTCCATTTTCACATGGCTGTCTTCTCCCTGTGTGTCTCTATGTCTGACCCTGGCATTCTGTGTGTGTGTGTGTGTGTGTGTGTGTTTCTGTGTGTTCAAATTTTCTTCTTCTTATAAGAGCATCAGTCATATTGGATTAAAGTCCCACTCTACTCTAGTATGACCTCATCTTAACTAACTACATCTCCAACAACCCTATTTCCAAATACAGTCACATTCTGAGTATTGGAGAGTTAGGACTTCAAAGTATCTATTTTGGGGGGACACAATTCAACCTATAACAATGCCTAATTATGAAAGACAACTATTGTGGGAGTGAAAAAATCTGATATATAAGGGAATGAATGGGAATTTTTTTATTAACTAAGCTATATTTACCCTAAAAATATTTCAATTACACATTTGTTTCAAGTGAGTACTATATGTGTGGACATTTCTAGCCAAAACATTTCTTTGATTTCTGAACAGCCAAAAGGGTCTGTTGCAGTAGTATACTCAATTGTCATTTTAAAACGAAACTAATAGATACCAAAGTGTTCTAAAAACATTTTGTCATTTAACCAGTGCAGGTACTGAGATGGGAGAGCTATCCTGTCTGGCCCAAATGGCCACAGAGAGAGAAGCCAACTTTGTTTCAATAAAGGCCTGACCTTCGGGGTCTGTGTTCCAGCCTTGGGCATACACAATAGCAAATATACATTCTCTTCTAATGATGGGAGGAGTTAACCACTGAATTATCCTAACAGGGATGAAGCAGTGGGGACAAAAACTAAGAATGGCCCCACACACTTTTAATATCAGGAACTAGGGCTAGTTGAGATACTTTTTTAGTTTGATGATGTTTTTTGTGGGGAGGCAGAGCCATGAGGAGATTAGTTATTTTGTGAAGCCAGGTCCCTTAGATAGGAGTTGTCATAGAGGATAAGAAAACTGATAGGAAATAGAGACAATAAAAGAGTATATAGAGACTGAGGTATAGTTTATAGTTTTATATAAAAAAGATTAAATAAACAGTGGGGATATTTAGGAGTCTAGACTATATCTCTCTGAATGGTCTAGCCTCGAAGTTAAATTTATATAGGTTCTTATAATCATAGATATTAATTATCAGCTGATATAATAACATATTTATATATCAGGTAGTGTGGTTGTTATGGGAACAGGATTATATAGTAACAGGTAGTGGGTTAGGGTTGAAAGTTTTTTTAAAGGGCTTTTAACAATTTTTAATCTATCCAGGTGAACAAACAGGTATAAGGTCTTTTAAGGACTAACTTTTAAGTTTTAAGAGATAGTTATTAATTAATAGAGAAATAACAAAGAGGTATAGTGGCTCTATATTTTTTTGATCTAGTTATTGTAGACTTAGGCAGACAGTTAGGAGAGAGCAGGAAAACCATTTTTATAAAACAAGTTGTTTGTAACCATAGGGGCATGTCTCTGGGCAAAGGGCATTTATTGTCTCTGGCTCCTATTTTGTGAGCCAAATATTTATCTTGTCTTGCTTTTTAAGAAACAGGAATGTTTCTAAATTTTGAGATAACCAGGAAGCTTTTTTGGAAAACATTTTTATCGGAGTTTTGAGAGCCTTCCCATGGTGGAGGCAGTCTTTGATAAGAGAACTAATAAGTTTATGTATTTTTTTAGGGCAAAAGCAAAAACCCGTAAACTCTTATTTTTGTCTTTAATATAGCATAGTCTTTAATATTGGGCAATGCAATAAAATAATGATTTTATGAGCCACATCTCACTAATTCCTCAATCATATTTCTCCAACAGTTTTGGTCCTTTTTTGCATTTTTTTAGAACTTTATTGATCTGAGCCTTTTGATGTCACTTGATATCCCAACAAAGTAGTAAGATTATTAGCTTTACCATGAAGATTTTTTAAAAATCACTAACAACACATCAAAGAAAGTTTAAATAGTGAACAGTTTATTTTTAAAGATCACCCCAAAACACTTTAACCTGTTTTCATTTCAATAAAAAAAAATGTTACGTCGTGTGGTATCTCTAGACTACAGCAGAAGCTCTTTACTTGCGGTTCAGAAATAACTTCAAGAAATCCATAAACTCCCTTAAAATTACATGTAACTTTGGGCATGTTTGTATATGTGGATATTTTTCTGGGAAGAGGATCCTGACCCTTGACTGGATTCTTACAAGATCTTGTGACAAAATCCCCCATACCCCTAACCTCTGTTGTCAGAGATGACAACAACAATAAAAATGGTTAAGAACAACTGAACAAAACAAAATAATTACCTGGATACAGAAGACATCACAGATTAAATTGACAAAACTGCAAATGAATCCATCTCACAAGGGAAATACAGTTTCTAATATATAAAATTATGTTCAGGACAAGATTCACATTTTGTGACATATATTGATAACCCTATTATTGCTTCATCAAAAAACATTTTCTTCAAATGTAGAATTTTTAAAGAGACTTGGCTCTGATATCACATTTATTAATTTTATTTATTTTACTGTACCAAAATTTTTGTAAGCATCCATGAGATTCCATTTATCCATTTTCACTTTTAAAATATAAGTAAAAGTAAGAATATAATTCAAGTTAGAGGACTGTTCTTTGGAAATACTTCAGACATATACCAGTTTTCCAAAGTGAGGCACATCTGACTCTATGCTTTGTGAAAAGAAAATTATGTATTATCTTGCAGAAAAGTCTAAATGACATAACCCAGTAGTTCTCAAAGTGTGGTTTTTGGACCAACAGTAATGGCATCACCAGGGAACTTGTCAGAAATTCAAATTCTTGCGCCAGCTCCATCCTAGATCTACTGAATCAGAAACCCTGGTGGTAGGGTGGGAGATCTGTGTTTAACACGCCTCCTAGTGACTGTGACGCTCTTTATTTTTTATTTATTTTTTTTTTTGAGACAGAGTCTCACTCTGTTGCCCAGGCTGTAGAGTGCCGTGGCATCAGCCTAGTTCACAGCAACCTCAAACTCCTGGGCTCAAGCAATTCTTCTGCCTCAGCCTCCCGAGTAGCTAGGACTACAGGCATGCGCCACCATGCCCGGCTAATTTTACATATATTTTTAGTTGTCCAATTAATTTCTTTCTATTTTTAGTAGAGACGGGGTCTCGCTCTTGCTCAGGCTGGTCTCGAACTCCTGACCTTGAGCTATCCACCCGCCTCGGCCTCCCAGAGTGCTAGGATTACAGGCGTGAGCCACCGGGCCCGACGTAACTGTGACGCT
>CAUYRT010080336.1:0-27102 GCA_963574885.1 Lepilemur ruficaudatus | reverse complement strand
ATGTGAATATTTTGAAACAAAATTTAGGAATCTTACTGATTTAAGTCTCTTTTTAAATGTTAAAGTATAGTTTTTCAGTAGGAAAACAAGTATATATAGTTTCCATTCAAAAACAAAACACCAGACTTGAATTTTACATTTTTATTTGACCCTTAGACATGTGGTAAAATGTTTTGGGTATATCTGTCATCTTCAAAGTCAAGTACAATCTTCACAAGACCTCCTAAGCTGGAAGAAAAAGAATAACCAATTTAATGTATCATGCTGTTTGTTTTTATTTGGGTTTCCCAATGTTTTTTCTTTAGAATGTACATTTGTAGTAGGAGATAAATAAACTCTGAACCACACTGGTAGTATTTGTTAAATCACTTGCAAATCACACAGTTAATTGAAATGAGTTGTTGAGAAATTTTGTTGAAATGAAGTCTTAGAATTTGGAACAATAAATCTTTCACTTCATCTCTCTCAGTAGCTAGCTCACACTAATAAATATACAGACTTCTTTCCAGTTCTTTCCTTCTCAAGATTTTCCAGTGCTAGACAATGACACAGTGAGTTCAGTGAGCTGACTCAAGGAGGTTAAAATTACTTTAAACAAAATTTTAAGAAAAACAAGAGTTGTCAGTTTTGATCTAATGTTCATATTCTGCCAAATGTAGCTGTGCAATCTTGGGCAGGCTACTTGAATTTTCTAAGATTTAATTTTCTCATTTGCAAGTAGGGTGTTTAATTAGATTACTTGTTTCAAGCCTTTATATTTTAAGGCAAGGAAGCACATTATATAAAACTGATAAAATCAAGAATTCCATAACTGGGAAGATTCCATTCCTTGGGAGATGTGGAATTCAGTTAACTTGATGCTTCACTTCTTCCTGCAATTACTCTGCCATGTGAGGGATTTCTTTGGATCACAGATTGAAAACGGTTGGGCCAGATAGTCTCCAAGGCCCTTACTGCCTCTAATGTTCTGCGGTTATAGATGCTAGTCTGGAGGGATCTAAGAATTTAGAATTTAAAGCTCAAATGGACCTCAATGTATTTAGGTCAATATCCTCATTTTCAAGATATTAAAATTAAGAACCAATCTTATCAAGTTCCTAGAAGGTGGGTCCCTAAACTGGGCATTTTCACAACACATTGCAGTCAGACTACCCAGAACAATTCCCTAGAATGCTAGAATTTTATTCTAAAAGGAAGAAAAGGTAGAAGTTACTTGCTCCTTTACCTGCATATACTGTCCAAATTTATTTTGTCCCCAGGTTTGTAGTTTAAGATTAAGTTGAGGTGGAGAACATGAAGGGTAAATCTGAGAAATCTGACTAGGCCATGGGGTATTCTGAAGAATACCTGAAAGACCTGAAGAATGTAGATTCATCCTATGGCTCCCCTAAGGTATTGGATTTCTTTGGAGGTGCAGTATTAGGCTTCCAGACTGAACTGGAACCTAGAATAATCTTGAGGCTCTATTAATCAAATCACATAGCATACACATTTGAATTTTTCTTAACAAAGGCATTATTGAAATCATTATTGTGAGTTTACATTAGTGAAGATTTTATTCTAGAATATTATGTATGAATAAAAAATGAATTTCCCTCTTAGATTTTCTCAGTACAGCGCTACTTTCTCGGACAAGAACAAAGTCTGAGACTTTACAGATAAGAAGTAACTGTGAGAATTTCTACTCTGTGGTGCTAAAGTGAAGAACAAAAGCAATTAAATTGGTGAGATTTCCTAAAACTCTGTCAGTGCCTGAGATAGCTCAGAAGCCACACACCACTATGTGTATGTGTGAGATCTTTTTTGTATACAGTGTCTTAAACTGGAAGTTAAAAAATGAAGTTTCTAATCTTTGTTCCCACCTAGATTCACTGTGTGTCCCTGGACAAATCAATTAATTTTGGTCACCTTATTTATACATAAAATCAATATGCCAAAAAAGAAAGCTATCTGCCAGCCTTAAAGAAATTCTGTGAGAATAAAAATAGACATTTTTACAAAGATTTGAAACACTATAGCCAAGAATATATTACTTTAGAGCAATCATATGTGCAAAGAATTTCATGATTACTGCCCAGAAATGGTGAATTTCATCAGTTATGTCTTCCAGCAAGCAGGTTCTATTTTGGAGGACATGATAAGATGTAACAATAAATTTGGAACAGAATGGCCCCAGGGAGAAAATTGCATTTTGAACACTCCTTCTGGACTCACTAATGATAAGTAAATATTATTTCAGTGGAGATTGACCAAAAACCATAAAGGTAGTTTAAAAAAGATTTAACCTTGAAGAAGAATAAATTTATTGCATTTTTAGGAGTATTCTAGGAAAATATTGTCTAAACAGAATAGTGAAATGCTTCAATCATTTCTTTTTTCTTTGGTTTATTATAGTTATGTCTATACTAGGTCTCCTTAAGAACAAGGATTTTGTCATCTACAACCCTGCAGATTCTCTTTACACATATACCATGCTTAGTACTTAGTAGTTGCTCAGTAAATGCTAATTCACTGGCATTTTGGCATATTTTATTAAAGTAATTGTGGAGAGCTAGTCAGAGGAAGGACAGAACCATTTGATGGTTTGGTTAGGGGTTAGACATAGGGTACGACCAATAATAGGATTACCCAGTTATTGTTCAGAAAAGGAAAAGGTAAGGAAGAAAATGAACCCTTGGACTTTTACAGACATTATTTTCTTAGGCAGGAAATTTATTATGAAATCTTTCTGAGGTCATAGTGTATAAAAATTATACTCTTGTTAATTTACAGATTTGATTTCTTGAAATAGATGAAAATACTCAATCTTGAGTTCCAATTATACATATATGTAACATATATATGCAAACACAAACACTCAGAGAATTTAAAGACCTTACAAGGTCCTAAAAGTACGACTTATATTTATAATTGAAATCATAGAAGTCATAAAACTTCATTTGGAAGGAGATCATAAAAGATATAATGGTAGGTAATATTATTGAGGTTTTGCTCTGAGTGCTTTGTTTGCTAATATAATTTAATTTTCACAGCAATCCCATGGACGAGAGGCACTAGTATTATCCCTATGTTACAGAGGACAAAACAGAGAAACAGAATGCTTAGGATATTGAGCCAAGATTCTATCACACACATTCTGGCTAGTGGTCTGATGCTTGTAATTATGGTCATTCCTCGGTCATTTCTTCCAAGTTAGAGGTATGTGGTAAATGGTAGTGTGCAAACTAATCTGAAGGGAAGGGGTATTTTCATGCCTTCTGGACAAGTGAATATCCTGGTTTTTAAACTCTAACTTTGGAATACTACAGCAAAATATGTACAGGTTTAGGCAGGCAACAAAGGGAGTGAAATGAGTTGCGTGTGGACTCTGGCACATTGGAGAGTGCTTTAGAAATTGGGCATTCCCTATCGAGTTCCTGCTGATTGTTGTGCTGAAGGTAAAATCATTGATTTTAGAGCTAATTTTTAAGAGAAGCCGGAAATCTGATTTTTATTATGAAATAGTCAAATTTTAAGCCATTGGCTAAATTAAAAATAAAACAAAATAAGAACCAAAACCCTGAAGACCAAACAAATCATACCTGTATACTAGATTTATGTTTGGGCAACCAGCTTGCAACTTTGCTTCAAGGCTTTGTTAAGAGAAATGTCTGAATCATTTTATTCAATCTAGTCAATACTTAAGAGTTGCCACATATTGTGGAGGGTTGGAAAAAGGATATAACTCAGTCCTCAAACAGCTTTGTGATAGTCTATAATTCATAGCTCTTGGTTGAAAATGAAATAAATCAGTCTGAATTCTCAAAATAGACAAGTATTTCATTAAATGATATTGGGTAGTTAACAGAATGTCTGGAAGGGCCAGACAACTCATTTGCCGGCAGGCAGTGGCCAATGGCCACAGTCACACAACATGGAATAAGCTGCAGCTTTTGCTCTAAGGCCCGGCGAGGGCAGCTGCCCGACTAATGCCACAATGTTGGTCATTGAATATTGTTGCTAGAACTTTGGACTGTGGGCCTGGGGGCTACTACTGACCTCCCCCTTACCAAAGGGCGTGACTGCTACTTTTTAAACTCACTGTCTTCCAATTCAAAAGTTTGAGGTATGTGCTTCAGATTGGCAGAGCCTAATGGTAACGATGTACGGCTGTTTAGGAAAGCAACATCTGTCATTTTACTCTTCATTAGTGGAATGTGAGCAATGCCCCATAATGCAAGAAAGGAGTTCACACAAGAGGGGTAGCCAAAAAGCCACTAAATATTTAGAAAGCATTTAAATAAAAAAGCCAATAATTTCTTAAGGGTCAAAATAAGTAGTGCAGACAGAAGTTGCTATAGAATTTAGTGAAGAAAATCTCCATAAAGACTAAAGAGATGGAGAAAATTTCTAGCAGAGAGAAGAGTTGAAATTGACTTTGAAGAATAAATTTGGATTGGCAGAGATTAGAGGGTGAGGAGAAGAAGGAGATAGTCCCAGGGAAGCTTATAGTATGAGCAATAAGTTAGAGCTGATGATTACCTAGATCTGGGGTAGGCAAGAATACTTAATGAAATCAGTACATATTAATTGAGTGATTACTGTATACCAGGTTTAAAAGGCAGTGGGAACTGGAATAGAAAAGTATGTCATTACCAGACTGTAGAGGTCCTATGAAGAGAATTTTAAGCTGATCATAGAATGGGCAGAAAAGAGCAGGGTCAACTGGCCAGGAAATAACTAGGCATAGATGGTAATAGTCTTAAAAGATTAGCTCTCCTTTGCCTTCTTTGACACATTATCACAGATTGCACATACACCTGTAGTAAATGCAGCTCTCTGTTGGTTTATACACCAACACTCTTTTCTTTGTACCATTGTATCAATACAGGTTTACTAGACTATCTGGTTGTCTTTATGTTTATCACTTGTAGCTTTATGTCTGACTGTTAGGTAGCTTCTCCCTTGTTTTTATTTCTGCAGCTCTCCCAGTGTGGGGAGATTTACAGGAAATAGGGGTGTCATGTTGCCAGATCTTTCTCATTGAACCTCTTTCTAGTACTGACTGGACACCAATGCGTGTGGTTTCTAAATCTTCAGAGAAACAAAGCCTTAACCATCTTCACTGTGTTGAAACTACAGAAAACACAGAGTTAATCATACCTGGTGACTCATGAAATCAACAATGTCTGTGATTGTATAAAAGGGGTACTGGCATTTTCCAAAAACTTGGAGTAAATGCTGTGAAAAACTCTGGAGATACCAGTTTTCATAAATAAGTAATTCAATCCATGAAGGTGTAGGAAACTGGTCAAATGCTTCAAGCCAAGTAGTATCACAAAGATAAACTTGATAAAGAAAGGGAGGTTGTTAATGCAGTTGCAGCAGTGAAAATAGTTGAAATAAGGTATACTATTACAACTCATTTCTATGTTTATTTTAAAAAGTTAGAATTAAATATAAATACACTCACTCTACACGTTTATCATGGCATTTTTGTAGAATGTTATGGCTGAAAAAGACCTTAGGTATCTTTAATATCATCTGAATCTGTGCATACGTGTTTTAATGTGTTTGCATCAAAACTCTTTTACCACAGTACATACTCTTAGGGGTTTTCATATTATTTTACCATTTCTGAGTGATATAGGAATATGATCTTTAGAAAAAAGTATTTATATCAGTTTAGAATTGCTAAAGGTGATATTTAAGGTTTTAGCATAAACTTTAATAGTACTTAGCAAGTAGCATGCTCTAGTTGATTTATTTTAACGTAATTATATAAGAAAAAGCTTGACTTATTGATAAATCTTAAAACGGCATTATATCAAGACCGATTTTAGGGCCAGAAATATATTAAAATAAAGATTACATTTTAATAAAGATTTGTAGTCTTAAAAATGAACACGCTTGACATTGTGAGCTGCTGGTTTACACTTAAAAGAACTTCAGCTTTTATATATTTTGTGTTTTGTTGATAACTGATAAGATGAAAGAGAAGATTTCAGGATATTATTTCCTTTCATTTTTCCTCATAAAACACATTGTGGTTATGGATAGTCTTTATTTTCAAATAATGTTATGTTCCGCACCATATTTTATCTTTTTTAATATTTGTTTTTTAATTACTACAAAAATTATGATATACTATTGTTGATGGATGTAATTTATGGATTTAATGAAGATCTTCTTGAGGTGACTTTGCAAAATAATTATTTATTGTTCAATAGAAGTGTTCCTTATGATTATGGTATTTAACTAATGTCTATTAGGCTATAAATTATCTTAGACTAACAATCAAAACAATTTAAAACTCTTCATGAGTAAAACACCATGGCAGCTGCAGGGAGAGAGAGTGAGGGGATGCTGGCTAATCAGATTCCTGTGCCCCATTGTGCCTATTCAAGGTGTCTTCAGAGGTCCTAAAAGGATATTTAGTTATAAAGTGGAAAATAATTGTATTTTGTTTGAGAAATTGAATTGAAAACAGATTCCACTACGATTTAAACAAACACAAATTTTTGCAAATGAGACATTTAAGAAGCATAGGTGAAGTCAATGGAGTTCGGAGGGGTTTGTGAAAGACCAAATACACTGAGCAATCAAAGATATGATTTTATTCAGGCCATTGCAATATGGACAATGTGCATTAATGAGGAGCACTTCAAAGAAAAGGAAGAAGGCTTGGAGTTTTACAGAGGCAAGTGAACTAGGGAGTTATCTACAATTGGTGTGGGAATCCCGAGGAAGGATGGAGATGGGTCTTACATTCAAGGGCAAGGTATTCCTTTACAATTTCCTAGAACATAAAAATGGGGGCAATTTCTTAACTATCACTAACTACTTCCAAGGAGCACAGAGGTCAGGTAAAGTTCAATACTGTCAGTCTCTCTCTCTCTCTCTTTCTCTCTCTAAGACCAACATTATTCATCACTAAGCAACTCAGAGATAACCATAAAATTCCTTAGTTGGGTGAAGCAAGGTCTGAGAAATAGTCTTTCAGGGGTTCATGCTGTTGGTGTTCACATAAATACAATTAAACAATCCATTGAGAGGTGGGGGCAAAGGTAAGTTGTTTTAGGCACCTGAAAATTAGACATCTAAAAGAGGGATATCTAAAATGACAAATAGAAATATTAGGGTAAAGATTGCATGTAAGTAAAGAGCCAGGAGCTGAACCATGAGTGTAACAAACTCAGTAGATCCCAAGAGGTCAGAGGATGAAAATCTTTTGGTTGTGCAGCACTGCTCTTTGTATTTCTTGACACTCTTGACCTAGGATGTCAATGTTCTTGGTGACGTTGCCCAAGCTCTTGTAGAAGGGCATGAGTGACCCCACCATTTTGCCTGACTTCCTTCATGTTCTAGGTAGAGTCAAGTCCAGGGAGAAATCCAGCTCATGCATGGTCTGCTGTGGTAATATATGTTTTGAGGTTTATATTTCAGGGCTTCTTGAGATCCTGGGGAAAGGAACATGATACAAGGCAAGAAGAGTCTGTCCACTCGGATTTTAGTTCTTAGTGAGGCCAAGTCAAGCAGGAGATTGAAAATTGCAAATGTTACTTTGAAAGGTTGTACTGAGTCAAGATTTTAAGTTACCAAGAGATCTTGAAGACTATATTCAAACTTTTTGTTACAAAACAAAATTGATGTTTAAATAAAGTTGGTCAGAATAGTGATTCAATTTGTTAAACACAAATTTACACTTTTCATAATTTTAAACATTCAGTAAAAGAAATGCTAATTTATGTGTTCAGTAAACTTATGTAAGTTGAGGAAGAATATACCCAAATAGAATAAAAATTGTCAGGTAGATTATACTTGCACTGAAAATCCAGAGAAGACATAGCTTTTTACTAAACCAAAAGTTTCAGACTAGTTTCATTTACCAAAATTTACCTAAATTATAATAACTTGAATTCTTGAAATATTTCTGTGTTAGTTTCTATGCAATACCTCTTTTTTTCCCATACTGTCCACATCTGAGAATTTTAGGAATGAATAAGATTCCTAATTTATATAAGATCAATTCTCAAAGCCAATTAGAATGGAACTTTTTTAATTTAAGGAATTTTTAAATCTAATTTATTAATGCCAAATGGAGTTAGGAAAATATTTACACACTCACACAAGGAGGGAAAGGGCTTTCTGAATTACAGACACATAAACATACGGCATGTACACATAGCAATATAACTTCAATTCTAAAATTTTACTCATGGGTCAATCATAAACCCAGAAATACAAAACTCATATTAAAGAGCTGTTTTCTTTCTAATGAGTCTGAGTTCTTAATTCATTTGAGCTCAAAATAGACAAACAGACAAACAAGACTAAAAAAACAGATTTTCTGTCATCTTTCCCCCAACAGAGACAAAAATCTCTACAAACCATTAATACCTTTCCAGAGATCATCAAATAAAAGGTCAGATGTTAAAACAGAAAGAAGCTAGGATGAGAAATCAAATCAGTATCGAAAAAAATTGAAATCAAATCCTTACTGTGCTACCAACAGACACAGCTTCGGAGCACAAGCTCAGGTGTAGGCCACACCACAGGGTCCCTGGATTGCATTAGGAATAGAGACAGAAGGACCAGAGAGGCCTCCTTACCTTGGTGGCGTACGGGGATCTGAAGATGAGGGCCTACCCCTCCCAAGTCCTGGTACCAAATAGTGAAAGACAAAAAGTACTAGACAACTGGAGATATGATTTTATCCAGGCTATTGAAATGAGAATATTCATGAACAAGAAACAGCTTTATCAGAAAAGAAAGGGAGCCTGGGATTTTATAGAGGTGGGTAGAAAGGGGAGTCATTTGTGAGTCCCAATCTTATGAGTGTTGTCAGGAAAGATGGACAGGGGTCTTGTAACATGTGAGGGTGAGGTAGTCCTTTGCCATGTCCCAGAACACAAAACGGGTAGAGGGATTTCTTAACCATCACTTTCTGGGAGCATGGGGCTCACCTTAAAGTCCAACACTGTCAGATCAAATAATTTGTCCAAACCACAAAGATTGTTAGTGGTAAAACTGTAATTTGATCTTTAGACTTTAGCTGATAACATTTAAAAATCCATCAAATTCTATTCCTGCTTCTATATCCTGGGATTCAAATGTCTCACTTATTCCTAGAATCATGAGAGTTCCAAAGTAAATGGAAACTTAAGAGATTATGTAGTGCAGTGAATATCACTTTGCTCCTTGCGGACCTCGGGTTCAATGCAGGATCCTCACAGGCCATTGAGGAATGAAAATTTCAGGATTTCCATTGGGGAATTCAAATTTGGGACCAGTACAGATGCCTATAATTTCCTCTCTGCTCTTAACTCCTCTTTGACAAATTTCACTGCCCACACAGATTACAGGTCCATGGGTGCACACCTGCCCATGCCAGGCCACTTAGGTCCTCTGTTCCGGGAACTAGGAAATATGACACATCTGTTCCAAGTGCTGGTAGATATCAGAGATTTACATTAGGTATTTTTAGACATTTATAAGCTGATAAATAAAGCAAAACGGGTGGTTGCAGAGAGAAGTAGAAGCAAAGAGCAGAGAGAAATAGAAGCAAAGAGCAGAAAGAAATAAAGATGAGAGAAAATTCAGAGAGCAATAGTGAGCAATAGTGAGCAATTCAGAGAGCAATATTTATGTGTGTAAGAGAGGAAGAGAGAGAGAGACTAACACTTCTACTTATTTCTAGTCTTTATGAGAATCAGCCATATTTCTAAAATTCTGATTACTACCTCACATCCATATAATAACTCCCATTTTCTTACATTAATTTCTGTCATTTACAAAAAAAAAATAACTGACAAAATCATTGGGCTTCCATAAAAGATTTCATTTGATAATTGAATTAATTTTTTCATAATCAGTTGATCTATTTCAATGTTCCCATTTTACAGAGAAATAAACCAAGGCCCAATTAATTATAATAGCTTGCCCAAATTATCATCTTATTTAGTGGTGAAATCAGAACAAGATCTTGAGCTTCTAATAATCACTTCAGCACTTTTTCTCAACCCTTAACATTTGTCCCTGAACAAGTCAAAATTAATGAGATTTTCCTATAACTTGGAAAAGTATGAAATAATATGTTTCTTTGATTTTAAAAGCCTCAAACAATAAGAAGTTGAAAAGTGAAACCAGAGATGAATCCCAAAGATAGCAAAATGATAGTTTTGGAGAATGTATAATAGTATTTCTTAGCCAGTGATGATGAAGTAGTTCACTCCAGTGGAACATGAACATTAACTATTTTGTAGTTCATTTTCTTAAGTCTAAGGATATGGGCAATGAATATCTCTTTCCACAGAGATGTGAAAATAAAGTAATTAAAAATTTTGTCTATAATTCTTTTTTAAAATTATGTCCTTGGCAGTGATATAGTTGTATAAGAATAATTATAAGCTGAAAAAATGAAAGCAACTAAATATACAGGTTTTTTTTTTTTTTTTTGGTTGTCTTTCCTGCTCTTTCTCTGGACTTTTCCCATATCTGGGTCATTTTTACTCATTGGGTTTCAGGTCAAATAATGCCTTCCCAGTGATGATTTTTTTTTTGTCCAGCTATTTAAACCTAGTCCTCTTTCACACCCCTGTCATCTTCTAACAAATTACCATGTTTACTCATTGCTGTGGTTTGGATATGGTTTGTTTGTTCCCACCAAATCTCATGATGAAATTTAATACCCATTGCAGTGGTATTGGGAAGCAGGACCTAGTGAGAGGTGTTTGGTTTGCGGGGGCAGATCCCTCCTGAATGGCTTGGTGCTTTTCTCATAGTACTGAGTTCTTGCTCTCTTGAGACTGGATTGGTTCTCCAGGGAAAATGGATTAATTCCTGCAAGAGTGGATTATTTTAAAGCCAGGATGCCCCTCAGGTTTGTCCTTCTTCATACATGCCCACTTCCTCTACTAACTTCTCCATTTTTTTTTTTTTTTTTTGGACAGAGTCTCACTCTGTTGCCCAGGATAGAGTGCTGTGGAGTCAACCTACCTCATAGCAACCTCAAACTCCTGGGTTCAGGCGATCCTACTGCCTCAGACTCCCGAGTAGCTGGGACTACAAGCATGCGCCACCATGCCCTGCTAATTTTTTATATACATATTTTTAGTTGTCCCACTAATTACTTTCTATATTTTTAGTAAAGGCAGTCTTGCTCTTGCTCAGGTTGGTCTCGAACTTCTGAGCTCAAACGATCCGCCCACCTCAGCCTCCCAGAGTGCTAAGATTACAAGTGTGAGCCACCGCGCCCGGCCCTCCACCACGTTTTGACACAGCACAAAAGTCCACACCAGAAGCCAAACAGATGTTGGTGCCATGCTTCTCATACAGCCCACAGAACTATGTGCTAAATAAACCTCTTTTCCTTATAAATTTTACCTGTCTCAAATATTCCTTTATAGCAACACAAGATGGACTATGAAACTTATTAAAAGCAACTATCAAATCTAAAAATTCTAAACATTTTGCTTACTGGTTTATAATTTGTCAACCCTCACTAGAATTTAAATAATAAGAAGGCAGAAACTTAGCCTGCCTTATACATGACTGCATCCCCAAGCCTAATATATACTTCTTGAATGAATGAATAAATAAATGAAGATAGGGGAGACCAGAGCAATTAGGTGATTTTCTCAACTATACAAAGCAAGCCAGTATAACAGCTAGGCCTGAAACCAGGTATCCTAATTTGTAGTCCTGTGCTTTTTCTATTATATTATATACTGCTTCTCCTTTGGAAATATACACACACACACACACACACACACACACACACACACACACATGTCAGGAGAGAAGCCAAAAATATATAAGATTTCTTTTTAATGAAGCTCTGAAATACATTTAAGGCTGTCCAACTCATTACTTAAAATATAAAAAAAAAATTAAAAAGAAAGAAAGAAGCCAATTTGGAATGAGTTCAGAAGAGAAACAAGAGTTCTCTAGGGGCTGGGGAGAGTGATTTATGAGGAGAGACCAAAAGAACCCAATACAGCAGTTACTAGACAACTGTCTCAAAATGCTGACCAAACACGGGGAAGAATAGAAAAAAACTCATTGGTAACATGAAATAGAGCAGTAGAACGCTACTAATTCATGTATACAAAAAATCCTTGCAATGTTAAGAGATTTCTTACCACCTAATTCAGAGTCAATATGAATATTCATACTGAAATTGACCAAATTGACCATCACCATTGGCACAAAAGAAAATGACTGAGGTTAAATATGATTTCTTCATTTTCATCTTGAATTTGTTCAAATAGGTTTAATTTGCAAAGCATTTCCATTCCCTGCAGGGTGCTTCCCAAAATAAAAGAGCGCTACTGTAACTCTAGTGTAAAAGAAGGAAAAAAAAGCAAACTAAGTTTAACACCAAGACAATTGTACTGGAAGTGAATCTATTGAATTCTGAAATAATCCTCCAAGTGAAGTAATTATACTTAATTTTCAAAGGAACAAGATTGGCTTTCAGTATCTTGAGAACTTTTTCTTTCTCTGAAAATTTTCAAAGATCTCAAGCCAAAATCTTATTTGGCCCAATGAATTCTAATTGAAATTTTTACCTTTTTATCAATTCCAAAAATAAGAGGACTTTAGGAGGAGATGATGAAGCAGAGAGTTGGTTTTAAAAATCATTTCTCCTCCTCCAGTAGAGAAGCCCATTGATCCTTCCGGAAGGGAATAAATGGAAGAAGATGTTTCTTTGATTTTAAAAGTTTGATCACATTTAAGATTTTAAAGACACTATTCATTTTTATTATTTCTTTATTTTGAAAGGACGAAATTAGGAACATACACGTATGCTAGAATGAAATAATCAGGATTGCTAATTACATGCACATTTTCACTGCCCCCCCTTATGAAAAGATACTAAATAATGTAGAACTCATTTGTAGATAATTTTTAAAAGAGCTTATGATAGCCATTTAGAAACTATTTTAATTTCACCAGTCCCCTGCTGAAATTCTGTCAAATGTTTTCAGATGAAGAGACTGAAGCTATAACACTTGAACATGTTAAGAGACTCACTTCCTGGTTTGCAGATGGCTTTCTTCCCATTGTGTCCTCCCATGGCAAAAAAAGAGATGGAGTGCTCCCTGGGGTTCCTTTCATAACCTCATTCATTCATGATGGCTTCTCTCTCATGATCTAGTTGTCTCCCAAAGGCCACACCTCCTAATACACTCACTCTGGGGCCTACGATTTCAACATAAGAATTTTGGGGGACACAAACATTCAGTCCATAAAAAACACATTGTCACTTTTGCCTTGCTCTGTACTGGGTAATTTGTTCAGAGTAAAGGTAGCAACCATGTAAGGAGTGTGATACTCAAGCGGTCCAACAGGGACGTCCACATATGAAGAACTGAGGCCTCTCACGAACAGTCAGCATCGCTTGCCAGCTTGTGAGCGAGGCATCTTGGAATTAGATCTCCCACTCACAGTTAAGACTGCAGGTGATTATTACCCCCGCCAACATCTTGACGGCAACCTCAAGCCAGAATCACTCATCTAATCTGCTTCCAAATTCTTCACTCTTAGAAACTGAGGGAAAAAAAAGTTTATTGTTGTTTTAAGTCATTAAATTATGAGGTAATTTTTATACAGCAACAGGTAATTAATACTGCCTGTTTTATCACATGAGAAAAAAATTAACATATGTTAAATGATTATCTGTTTTGAATAATAAAGAAATATACTTACCAGAAAGATTTTAGGATGTCACCCTTGTGTTTATGTCTGGGAAATAAGCTACTGGAGTCCAAAATTTTGCAACATTCTCATCTGAAAAATGATACATTTTTCATTGTTCAATTTTTGTAAACAATTATCAAAATTAAGAGTAAACAGTTATTTTGGCATTGCTAATCATTTGCTTTTAAACAGCCTGTATTTTTCAAAGTACTGAAATAGATCTCTTAGGTAGTCTAAGAAATGGAAGAAATGAAATGGAAGTAATATTACTTCTCACAAGAGCTGAGATTGATTGCAGTAAGACCCTGTGAGTAGAATATCAAGATTTGATTTTTACTCAATTATTTTCTATGGGAAGGGATGTGCTGGTAGTAAAATTAACATAAAGAAAAGAAAAGACTTTCATAATCAAACATGTGCCTGTTACCTGTTTAGCAAGAGTCTACAGAAAATATCCAAATGGGGCCGGAGTCTTCAAGTGAGCAACAGACTTTGACTAATGCCTTTTTTTTTTTTTTTTGAGACAGAGTCTTACTCTGTTGCCCGGGCTAGAGTGAGTGCCGTGGCGTCAGCTTAGCTCACAGCAACCTCAAACTCCTGGGCTCAAGGGATCCTTCTGCCTCAGCCTCCCAAGTGGCTGGGACTACAGGCATGCGCCACCGGCTCATTTTTTCTATAAATATCTTTAGTTGGCCAATTAATTTCTTTCTTTCTATTTATAGTAGAGACGGGGTCTCACTCTTGCTCAGGCTGGTTTTGAACTGCTGACCTTGAGCGATCCGCCAGCCTCAGCCTCCCAGAGTGCTAGGATTACAGGCGTGAGCCACCGTGCCCGGCTGACTAATGCCTTTTAATGAAGTGAGGTTCTGCAAAATTTCTGTCTCCCTACTGAGATAGTCTGGGCCTCTATAATAAGGGAGAATATACGATATCTGTACCTTCCACTGTTTAAAAAATTTCTTTGTTTAGAAATCACATTGGCTTCTTATTCATGTTTCCATAAATGAGTCAGAAGACACTTCTCCTGAGAGTCCCAAATGAGTAATGAAGTTGTGACAGAATGCCCTGTGGAAAGTGTTAATGGGCTCAGAACGTCCTCTTTTCCCCACTTCCTGTCAGGTCTTGGGTACCTCGTAGTCAATTCCTGTGGCATGCGTATTCATCTCTATATCTCTACAGATTAGGCCTTATGTCAAGAATCCCACTTTAGGTGAGCAGCGGAGGAAAGGCAGGGAGAAGCACGTTTGCTAACCAAAACTATTGGTTAGCTTTTCATTTAATCATAAATAAAGGGAGAATTAAAACCACCCTGACTGATCTCTGTATCATTGTGTATCTGATTTTTGTCAGAGTGAAAATAAATTAAAACAAAACAGTACTGTTTTCCTCAAAGATAGGAGGTTACACAATGTTTAATTCATTTTTATTGGACTCTTCTTTAAAATGCAAATATATGTCATTAGTTAGGCCTCCTAGTAACTCATAATCTGTGTAAATTACTTTGACTAGGATATGAGTGTATGTGCTTCTCTATACATGCTAGCTAGCAGAGAAAGGACAGAACTTTTGTCTCTAGGTGAGAGAAAGTAACTTGGAAGCAGCTGTGGCCCTGTGGGAGGAGAGGGGAGGGTGAGCTGTCTCCTTGGAAGTTTTAGGACAGCCATAGGCTGCATGAGGATGGCCAACATTAGGATGTTAGAGGGGAGAAGAGAGAAGGCCCCAGGTTTGAAAGGAGTATACCAACCTGGAAACTGTCCAAGATTCAAATGGTAGTAATTGCTATAAAAGATTTTAAAAGATGGGGCAGAAATTTTTATTGAATCTTGTCCTTGGGTCCCCAAGAGTACAAGGGAGGAACTGTACTTTTCTTTTTTATTTCCAATGTGTAATTTCCCTCTTACCCCTCTCAACAGTCAGAATGTGAATGCTTAGAACAAAAGACATTCTAGAAGCAGTGTTCCACTAGTTCGGGCCTAGATAGATGGAGTTTTAATGAAATTTGAAAACACTTTCTACCTGCCTTTTCGAGTGTCCTCAGGAACCAGAGGAATAAACAGCTAAGGAGCCAGGGGACAGTTGGAAACTGTCCAAAGCCAGGACACACTGTGGGCTAACATGCCTATCGAAGCAAATTTTCTTGCTAGTGTGGTTTCAAAAATAATCTTAGAAGCCCTTTGTTAATGACCTGGTGATTGTTTTAATAGCTCCTCAGTCAAGTGTGAAGAGCTGTAGCTGACACGTCAGCAATGTTTGGAGGGGGGGATGTTGCCTCCACGTATATCGAGAGTATCGTTAAGCATTCCTGCTTACATTTTGGCTGACTTACCAATAAAAATTTATTTACTGTATCCATAAAACTTGTCTCTGGCTATCCAAGGGAGTCTCCTTTCAAACTGGCTCTGGGAGAGGAATGTGGAAACAATATTTGATAAGCCATACCTTTCTTTTTTCTGGATGGCTTCTTCAGGGGGCATTGAAGTCATTTTGTTCAAATTCTCTCTACTTTTTCCTCATGAAGATGTCTCCCCAAATCTTCAAGACAAAATAAGCTCTAAAAAGTATTTGTACAGATTGACATTCGATTAATACACATTCCTTTATTTCACAAATATGTATTGAGAAACACTTAGGTACAAGGCACCATTCTACGTACTATGGATATAATGCTAAAAAATTACCTATGGCATTAAGGATAATATATTCTAATGAGAGAACTAGAATGAATTCGCATAGAAACATACATGTATATAGGTACATGTATATGCATGCACATGTACATAAAGCACATATACATAAATAATGGTTAAGTTCTCTGCAAAAAAGTAAAAAATCAGAGTAAGGAGTTCTGGTGGTGATATGATGGGAGGGAGTTTTACTGTATTATATTTAGAGTGGTCAGGGAAAGTTGATATTTGAGCAGACATGCAAAGGAAGTGAGGGAGCAGATCAGGAAGGTATCAGATAGAACAAGATTCCAGGCAGAGGACACAGGAAAGCCCCTGAAGTGGGAACACACTTGTATGTTTCAGCAACAGGGAGGAGCCCAGTGTGGCTGGACAGTGTATAAAGAAGAAAATAATAGCTTAACTGCAGAACCAGCCCTATCTGGTTCAACTTTGTATAATAAAGTGGTGAGTGGTTTTTCAATTGCCATGGATCCCCAGATTGCAAGTTATGGAAGCTGAGCATGTCCAGATGAACCAAGGGTGAAGCCTAAGTACTCAGACCAAGGAGCAATGACAGAATTAAGAAACAAGGATCTCATGGCATGATCCACGATGCAATCAGAGTGATCCCTGGCATAACTCCATGGCCCAATTCAGTCAGATCATGGCTCATTACTCTCTGCCTATAAAAACTGCCCCAGCTCCCAGTTTGAGGAGATAGACTTGAGCATTGCCTCCTGTCTCCTTGCCAGTCAACTCACAAAAGCTGGTACCCTAGTATTGGCTTTGACTCACATCAGGCAGTGAGGCTGTTGCTTGTTTGGTAACAATGTAACAATAGCAGATAGGTAATGGAGGTAAGGAGTGGAAGAAGGCAGATCTTGTAGGGCCTTATGGCCATTGTCAAGAAAGATTTTACTCTGAGTGAATTATGAGAGATTTGAGCAGAAGAGCCATGTGATCTGAATTACATTTTAAAAGACTTCTCTAGCTATTGTGAAGATAACACTGTGTGTGTGTGTGAGAGAGAGAGAGAGAGAGAGAGAGAGAGAGAGAGAGAGAGAGACAGGGAGTAAGAGAGAGAGAGAGAGAGAGAGAAGGAAGCAATGTGGACTATTAAAGCGGGGAGACAAATGCATTTATTCAAAGGAGAGATGGTGAACGAGGACTGTGATGGTGCAGAGTGTGAGAACTGATCATCTGTTCTGGGTGTATTTGGAGGCAGAGCTGACACTGGCTGTAGGATTGGGGAGAAAGTGAGTAAAGGATGACTCTAGAGTATTTATCCTGAGCAACAGGATTAATTTTCCATTAATGAGATGGTGACTACAAAGACTCACTGTATGTGAGACATACTTGAAACACAACTAGAATTGAAGTCCTATATGGAGATATTTTTTTTTTCATGCCCAATAGACACTATCCACTTTTGCTTCTCTAATTACATGAGAGAAGATGTGATGCTTGGAACTACATGAACTATTCTGTTGCTGTGTGGAGATTTATCAGTCAGAGTTTAGGCAAGAATGAAATGGCACGTGCAAATGTGATAATTGAGTGTTGAGTAAAGTGTGAGCAGCATCAAAGGCAACTGCAGGAACAGTTATCACCCCAGGGCTTGAACATGCAAGAAAAAGGAATCACTACCAGAACTTGTAGAGAGCTGTGACTATAGCTTTAGGATAGGGGTGCCCCACAAGGGCTGTCACCAGAATCTTAGGGAGAGGACCTTAGGCTCTTACAAACTTTAGCCTGAAATGGAAAGGGCAGAGGGAATGACTTCCCTAATCTTCTTTTCTGGCACTTTGTTCTCTTGTTGGCATTGTCTTAACAGAAGCCATAAGACCAGGATGCCCAGTTGACTCAATCCATAGAAAGCTGCCTGCTAGTGGACAGAACAGAATTGAGGTCAGTGGAAAATACCCAGTATGCTGATGAGCCTACAGACAAAAAGGGAGCAAGGAAGAATGGCAGAATGGAAAACTAGAAAAAAAATCTTAGGTCTCTGACTCTATCTGAACCACCAACTCCATTTCTTTTCCCTAACTTTTTATTTAGAAATTATTTTAGGATTAGAGAAAAGTTACAGAAATAGTAGAGGGCTCCTGTATAGCTTTCATCCAGCTTCCCTCAAAGTTAACATCTTGCATAAACATAGTACAATGACCAAAACTAAGAATTAACATTGGTATAATACTATTAACTAAACTGTATATGTTTGGATTTCACCAGTTTTTCTAATAATATCTTTTTTCCTCTGTTCCAAGATTCAATGCAGGATCCTCAATGGAATTTGCTTGTGGGGTCTCCTTAGTTTCCTTATTTCTGTCACAATTTCTTAATCATTATTGTCTTTTATGATCTTCACACTTTGAAAGAGTGGTAGTCAATTATTTAGTAGAATGTCACATAATTTGAGTTTATTCGATGTTTTCTCATGATAGATTATGTATTTTTGTCCAGAAGGGTGAAGAAGTGATGAGCCCCTCTCAATGTATCATATCAGGGGGTACATGACATCAATTTGTCTTATTAAACATTTATTAATTATTACATAATTAGTAATATATCTTATTACATATCATGTCAACTTTGCTCTCTCAATGTGGTCTCAGCTAGTTTCAGACTTTTGGATATGAAATGATTAAATATCTTTATTACTGAAGCCATTATTAGTTGGTATTCCCTTACTTGCAGCTGAATACATCATAATAAATATATCAGTACTTCAAGTTATCTTCCTATTCCCCATTGTACCTTATCCACTGTATGATATAATGAATAATTTAATCAGGAGTTCTCAAATTACATACTTATGACCCGTGAATATGGCCAATTGATGGAAAATCACAGTGGCAGAATTATCTTTTCATCTTGTTGACTTGTCAATTTTCTGAAGCTAAATAGTAAGTCTATGATTAAAACAAGAAAACATTTAATGATGAAATTAAAAAATCGAAAGTTAGAAGGAATTTAAGGGATTATTAATCCAGCTTCCTGAATAATTATGGACTCTTTTTTGCCAAAATAATGACAGCTTTTCATCCACTGCTTGACCACTTTGAAAAGAGCACACTACTTTGCCAGTAGCTCTATTCAGACAAATGTCTCTATTTTTATTTTTAATTCTTTCTTGCTCCAAGCTGAAATCTGTCTCATTATTTGTCTTAATGATTCTATATACTATGACTGTTCAGAAAAAAATAAAAAATAACTCTTCTTAAAACAGGCAATCTTCAAAACATTTTAAAATGCTCATTGATTTTCATAGAATTGGTTATCATGATAGAGCCAAGGACAAAAAACTCTGTGGTATGCCCATCCTGCCCATGTTGGTACCAATTGATTAATCATTCATGTTTGGGTACAGTTGTTTATCTTTGAATCCATTCAAGTATTGTTATTCATGTACATTCCTTTATTTTTTCCAGGAGGGTATCTTGAGAAGTGAATTAGGAAAACACTAATTACTATAATAAACAAACTCCCCAAGTTTCAGTGATAAAACAATAGAACTTCTTTTCCCACTCAAATAATAGTACAAATCAGATGTTTCTGGTGAGTAGATAACTCTCTTCCACATGTAACCCAATGCTTTGGGCTCCTTATATTTTGTGGCTATGCCATTCTTTGAATCCTTTGCTTCCAATCAGCTGGAAGGAACACCCGCTTCTTAAAACCCCTCTCTGGGAAGGATATTCATTATTTTCACTCAAAGTACATTGGCAAAAGTTGTCATATGGCCCATCTAGACAAAGGGTGCCTAGGAAATATAATCAATGGTGGGCTGCCACCTCCCAGAATTTCGCCCAGCATACGGAGAGAAAGCACTTAAGTTTGTTAGATAATTGTCTCTGCCACCCATGGCTTTGTTCAATTCCTTTTTAAATACAGATATAATATATCCAGGACATTTCTTTGACCTAATATTCTGGTACAGGATCTGGAAACTTTTTCTGGAAGGGGCCAGAAGCTTTTAGTCTTTGCAGGTCATACGGTCTCTGTTCCAACTCCTGCCATTGCAATGTAAGAGCTGCCTTATACAATAGTAAATGAATGGGTGTAGGCTACGTTTCAATAAACTTGATTATGGACACTAGAATTTGAATTTCAAGTAATTTTCCTGTGAAGAAATATTCTTCTTCTTTGTTTTTTTTTCTGTTTAAAATGTAAATTTTTTTTTTTACATCTCAGACATATAAAAACAATTATATGTCTGCAGACAAGATTTGGCCTGTGTGCTGTGGTTTGCTGATCCCTGATTTAGCATCACAATATAAAGGAGGTGAGATTGGTACAGCATGATTTGATTTCAGGAGACACTTGCTAAGTCTTAGTACTCATTGCTTCCTTGCTCCCCAAATCCTGGTAAATAACCTATTAGTTAATAATATATTCTAGATATTATATGACATGTAAGTCAATTCAACAAGTTGATTTTATACTTCATTAGTTATTGCTATAATTTTTAAGAACACATAAAATACAACTACTTTACATACATTATTTTAACTCTTCAAAAATACCCTATGACATAGCTATTATCATTCCCACTTTACTATTGATGATGCCAGGGCTCAAAGTAGCTAAGAAGTATTTTGATCATATTTCACACAGCAAGAAGTGCAAAAGTCAGAATTCAAACCCAACTTGGATACGACAACCTGTGCTCTTTTCACACCAAGTTTTCCTGGCTGTAGAAGTGTGAACTCATTAAAAGCCGATAGCTATTCTTTCATTCTCTCTTTTCACCTTTGTTTGGGCTCTGTTGAAATTTTCGTCTATTTTACCCTTTTCAACTTGAAAATACTATTTCTTCGTTGGACCCAAACGGCACAGATAATGCCAAATGACAGCAAGTATAGTGAAGTAATTCAGCAGGAGGAAAAATTGCTTATTGTGAAGAGTGGCCCAGAAGTCATAATGCCCATTATTGGCAGAGTGGGCAAAAGAAAAACCTCACGAGAAAGAACATATATTCTCTTTGAAAAAAGAAGATAAAAGCAAGTAGGACTTAAGTAGCTTTGCCCTTGAGCTCTACAGAAGTGTTGGTCTTGGTCAGTTACTAACTAGTATGATCTTGAGTGATACACTTGACCTCTCAGTTTTCTAATCTCAAAAATTGCTTATTGAATAAATTTATACTCTGACCTCTTACAAAGGAACTTGAGATAACATTGGTGAATTGAATTTAGCACCTATTCTGCAAAGGTTGCTGATCGGCAAGGTTGCTGATCGGCATAAAATTTCTAGTTAGGCTATTCAAAAGTGCTTTGAGAATTGCAGCTATTCCACAAATAAAACCTATTGTTATGAATATTCTAGATTTCCCCACTCATAAATTATGTTCAGTTAAGCTCACAACATACTAGTGCTTGTACTATGGAATATAGAATCTTTAATGAGAATAATGTTATTTGCCCTTTCCTACATTGTATAGATTTTTAAAGGATGAATCTATTAATCTCTGTTTGTATTTGCCCTTTGGGCAAAACTATTATTGAATAATAAGATATGCCTTCCCCTAGAATAACGATTATATTTTACAATAAATCTATGTCATTGGGATGCTATATAAATTTCTAAACAAAGATACTAGTGAAAATTATTTTGGAGTAAAAAACTAGCCATTTTGCTACTCATTGCCTCTTCAATGGTAATTTCATGGGGAAGTTACAGGCAAGATGCAAAGGTGAGGCATCAACAGAAGAGGGGAAATCAATGTCGATGTACCATAGCCTTTGCCTTATCTCATGCAGTAAAACTCAGTAAAAAGCAAATGGATATGCAAAGTATTAAATAACAACAAAGAGCTAGAAAAACTCTTTGTAGTGACACATCCTGCAACACACAAGTCTCTGATTTGGCAGACGATTTCCTTTTAGCTGTTTGAGGCTTCTCACATTTCCGCTGCAGCTGGACCACATCCCAAGGCACTTCCTGCCTCCTAGGAATTTTGGCACAGGGCCTTGCTTCTTTATCACTTGGCTTTCCTCTAAGCATCTGATTTGTTGCAAGGAGGATCAGTTCTGTCGCCATTGTTGTTTTTATCATAAGTAAAAGATGTCTAGTCTACTTTTCAGATACGACTATACCATCACTGAAGTGAGGTGGTGGGGAGAAGAGAGCAGCCTATGCCATTCTTCTTTATTTTTGACACTAAACAGTTTAGATTTGCACTTAGAGCATAACCAAGATAAATTTTTTTATTAAAAAAAATGTTACATTATATTTAGGGAGCCCTCACCAAAAATCTAACCAGATCTAAACTTCGCCTAAATATCAGAGGAAAGCATTTGGCAAGGATTAATGATTAATGATTGACTTCTTCTGTTTAGCCATATCAATTAGAATCTAAAGGCCAGGCGCGGTGGCTCACACCTGTAATCCTAGCACTCTGGGAGGCCGAGGTGGAAGGATCACTTGAGGTCAGGAGTTCGAGACCAGCCTCAGCAAGAGCGAGACCCCGCCTCTACTAAAAATAAAATGAAATTAGCTGGACAACTAAAAATATATAGAAAAAATTAGCCAGGCATGGTAGCTCATGCCTGTAGTCCCAGCTACTCAGGAGGCTAAGGTAGAAGGATTGCTTAAGCCCAAGAGTTTGAGGTTGCTGTGAGCTAGGCTGACTCCATGGAACTCTGGCCCAGGCAACAGAGTGAGACTCTGTCTCCAAAAAAAAAAAAAAAAAAAAAAAAGTCCGCTAATTTTTAACCAGTAATACAATTTCTAAGAGTTAATCCTACATATAGGTTGACCAATGTGCATCAAGAAATATGTATAATAATATTATTGTTTGAAAAGTAAATGTGTATCAATGATGGAATGGTTAAACAAATCAATAATTCCCATTTTTTAATATTATACTCTATTAAAATTTGGGGGCAGGTTTATAAATACTTATATGGACAGGGCTCTATTGTTATATCAAAAAATAACTCATGGACTAAGATGTGTATTTTGATGCAATTTATGCAAACAGTGCATGCATGCATGTGTACCTACATTTAGAAACATATACTGGAAAGATATATACAAAAATATTAATAATAGTTATATTTAGGAAATATAAGGATGGAGGATTTAGAGCAAAGATAAAAGGAGATTTCTTATTTAAACCTTCTTTGTATTTATTCTCTCTTTATGTATATATATATGTGTGTATACGTATGTTCAGTTACTACTGGCTTTATTAAATCAAACAGATGAATAACACAAAAGAAAATAACCTTTGCAGATTCTCTTGCCTTCTTTGAAAAGCTGTATTTTCCTTCATTTCAACATGATCTTATAAAGGCATTTGCTCTTTGAAAAGAACACATATATGTGTCACACACACCAGTATCTGCAGGGAACCAGGAGGTACCTGCAGTGAACAAAGAGTGCTGTGTACAGACTGAGGTAAACAGGAGGGCATGTGCTCCATCTCAAGTGTCCTGGGCCTTGGGCTACTGCTGCCATGGGTCATTATGACCCAGTATTGTGGGTCTTCTCACTTTTCAGGAAAAAACTGGAACTTCAGATCGTTAGGAGAAATTGTCCTATTTTAAAAATATTGGCTCCTATGAGTTCAACTTCTTTAGATTCCACATATGAGTGAGATCATGCAGTATTTGTCTTTCTGTGCCTGGCTTGTTTCACTTAGCATAATGCCCTCTAGGTTCATCCGTGTTGTCACATACGGAAGGAGTGGGAGGATTCCTTCTTTCTTAAGGCTAATATTCTATTCTATATATATACACATATACATATACATATATATACACACACATATATCATTTCTAAAAATCCATTCATCTATTGATGAACACTTAGTTTGATTCCATATCTTGGCTATTGTGAATAATGCTGCAATGAATATAAGAGTGCCGATATCTCTTCCAGATGGTGATTTTAGTTCCTTTGGCTATATACCCAGAAGTGGGATTGCTGGATCATATGGTAGTTCTATTTTTAATTTTCTTGCTTGTCAAGGGATGGGGGAAAAGGGGAGATGTTGGTAAAAGGGTACAAACTTTTAGTTATAAGAGTTATAAGTTCTGGAGACTTAAGGTACAGAATGGTGACTATAGATAATAATAATGTGTTGTATATTTAAAATTTGATGTCTAGATCTTAAAAATTTTCACCACATCTGCACACATACACAAAGAAAGGTAATTATGTAAGGTGATGGATATTTTAATGAGCTTGATTGTGGTAATCATTTACAACAGATATGTATCAAAACATCACAGTGTACACCCATTCAATTTTGTCAATTATACCACAATAAAGCTGGAAATAATTGGCAAAAATTATATTTTAAAAAATCTCCAAATCAAAACTAGCAAAATAAAACACTTTTTATTTCTCCAAGCTGAAGCTGGCTTCCAGCGATTCAGTTACTACCTCTGATATAGAAGTTTAACATTTGCAAATAATTCTCATGAACATTTAATCTTTGTAGCAATTTTGGGAAACAATATGATTATTCCTGTTTTACAAAAACAGAAACTTAGATTTAAGGGTATTTTAGTAGTTGGTTCAGTTTTGTAGATCTAATAAATGGCTGGGTAAGTTTTGGACATAAGCTTACTTACTCCAGGTCTACAATTCTTTTCTATGTACACTGAAGTCTTGAAGTGGTGCTTCTCAACCTTCTATACCCCATGCCTGAGACACTGCATTCTCACTCTATCTTCCTAGCATCCCTACCAGATTAAGATCATGCTAATCTAACTTTCTAAAATTTGCTTTAAAAATAATACGTATTTGAATGTATTTTTCAACTCACACAAATCTCTCTCTCTCTGACTTGCTCTTTCTCTAAGATTCAAAATTGCCATGTAGTGGAGTATGCTTCTGTTCTGTTGAAAACCCTTTGTATTAAAGCAAACAAACAAATTTCTAATAGCAGAAAACAAATCCAAACCACTCCATAGATAAATAAATGAAGGGATTTATTGGCTCCTGCTCTGAGTTTCAGGAATTCGAGATCTTTCTCTCTCCCATTCTCTCTCCCTATGTTCCCCCCCCCAATCATTTAGTTTTGATTTTCTCTATATTTGCCTAATTCTCTTAAAGACATTGCTGAAAAAGTTTTCAGGCTTACATAATCCCCATCTTGTGATCCAACAAGAAAAAGATAAATTCTCTTTAATAATTTTCACATATAAGATCCCAGGGAAAGAGCCTGATCGGTTAATGTTGTAACCAGAAGTCTGAATAGTGTGACTGATTGTCCCACTGTACTGGGTTGAATAGTGTCTCTGAGAATTCACGTCCTTCCTGGAACCTCAGAATGTGACCTTATTTGGAAATAGGATCACAGTACACCTAATGATGAGGTCATACTGGAGTAAGGTGGGCCCTTAATCCAATATGACAGGTGTTCTTATGAAAAGAGGAGGAAATACACAGACATTGATGTGCACAGAGAAAGACAATGTAAAGACACACAGGGAGTAATGCCAGGTAACAATGGAGGCAGTGATTGGAGTGTTATGTCCACAAGCCAAGGAGTGCCAAGGATTGCCAGTAACCACTAGGAGAAAGACATGGAACAAATTCTCCCTCTGAGCTCCCAAGAAAGAACCAACTTTGGATTTTGGATTTCTGGCCTCTTGAACTGAAAAAAGCCATGTAATTTGTGGCACATTGTTATGCCAACCCTAGGAAACTAAAACAGCTACCAAAACCACATGAGTGGCAGAGGGGCAGTTGTTCAAATAATGCAGATACTATTATTTGAAGAAAGAGTAGAAGTTCTGAGCAAACCAAAACAAAACAAATGAACAACAAAAATCTACCTAGTGGTAGTCTTACAATGTTCCCAAAGCACTTTGCAAACCCCATATAACTATGTTTATTTATTTGATATTTTTACCCTATCCACTTGTACATTTTGAGGGAACTTACATAAGAAATAATAAAACTACAAACTTGTATAAAAAAAGCAAGAGTGAAATAGTGATGGGAGGTAGGAGAGGTTGTATGATCACAATGCTTAAGCTGTATTTCCTGGTATCCATTGTTCAGTGGAAAAGCAAGTCCATACAATTTTCATTACTCAACGAAGGAAACAAACCTGTTTATAAAGAAATAACCTTTTTCTTATCCACAAGAAGAAACATGCATGTTAGCAAATTGAATTAAACTATCTTTCAGGGAATCCTGGGAATCAAAACCCACTCTCAAATAAAATGCTAGAAGCAAAAACAAACAAACAAATAAACAAACAAGAAACAAAAAAATTCAATCTGGAAGAAAATAATACCTTGCAAAATTTCAAATCATTGTTTCAATGTTGTGTATGTAATATTTGACACTCAAACCAAAAAAATTACCAACTATACTAGGACCTCAGATCAAATGACCAAAAGATAAAAACCAACCAATAGAAACAGATCCACCAAACAAACTAAATGTTGTGGTTATCAATTAGAAATTCTAAAATAGTGATTAATAGACTTACGGATATAAATGACAAAATGAAGAGTTTCAGCTAAACACAAGAGACAGACTTAGAATAAAAAATTTAAAAAATGGGCAAGTCAGTATTGATTGTAAATTTATAGAAGGAGAAAGGATTCTGGTTCGGATATACAAGGACAGTTTTGGGGGTGCTGGTATTCTATTTCTTTTCCTTTTTTTTTGAGACAGAGTCTCACTCTGTTGCCTGGGTTAGAGTACCGTGGTGTCAGCCTAGCTCACAGCAACCTCAAACTCCTGGGCTCAAGCAATCCTTCTGCCTCAGCCTCCCAAGTAGCTG
>CAUYRT010080334.1:0-98104 GCA_963574885.1 Lepilemur ruficaudatus | reverse complement strand
TTTTTTTTATTGGGGGAAAACTACAAAGCATTTACAGTACAATGTTTACAGTCACAATTTGTAGTGAGCTGATTTCCCAAAATATATTACCACTCAAGTTGACTTATCTTGTTACATTCAAAAATCTACTCTGTCAAAGTTTTTGATGATACTGAAGCCAGCTTGGTTGTGGGGCCCTCAAAAAAGGAGGGCTGTGGAAATCCCTGCGGGCGGCCTGTCTGCTCAGCTTCTCTTCCTAAGTCCCAGGCACCTTCTGCTTCGTCTCAGCTCTACCTGTAACCCATAGGCATGGCCCAGGGTCCAGGCTCAAGCGGCTCTTTGCACCGAGAATTCCTTGGTGACCTGTCTTGGAGCCTTTGTCTTAGATGTTTTATCTTCAAGCCTTTGTTCTATCTCTGTCACTTATATTTAATACTCTGACTAAACTCAATGAAAAATTAATGTCCTTATTTGGTCTTCAGAGTGTTCCCCAGGGTCATACAGTGAATGACTCCTAAGACAAGGCAGTAGATTTTGCAGCATGGTTTGTTTTTTGGAAGCACATTATTTTCTAGACAACCTGGGATCCCTGTTATTTAGATTTCAGTGTCTGTGTACCAGGTGTGGACTTATTCTTATTCAGCCTAGGAGAGCAAGCATGACCTTATTTGTGATGAAAAGTATGAGACATATTTTTTTTTAAGTTTAATTAAATAATAGAACTCTTGAGTGGATATCTGTATAAATCCAGGGGGACAATGTAAGAAGGGGATTTTCAATGCTTTAAAAATGGTAAGAGACTTTGTGAGAAAATCTGGCCAATTTCTACATAAATGGGTGGCTACTTCTGAAAGACTCTGTGAGAGACATTCTTCTCTAAGGCTCAGGGAGAATCATCAGCTGCCTGAATTTAGACCCCTTTTGCTCACCAGGCAGCGATATTTTCTCCCAATAGAAAATAAAAATCTCATTATTTAGTCAGAAGAATAACCAAGGATTACAAACATACATTAAATAAAGTCTCACAAGACATTGGGGAACATTTAAGGTAAAGGTAGATAAAATAAAAAATAGATTTTAATGTTTTAGAAATGACTATAATTTCAAACATGTGATGTAATAAAATATAATATGAGCTACAGAGTATTTTACTTCAAGGTGGTGTTCTTATTTTCATTTCTTTTTTTTTTCCCCGAAGATAAAATTCGCACAAACAATAAAGGGCCCCCCGGCTCCCGTGGGATGGTATCTATCACTCCCTTCACCTGTTTTCTGAAGCTGCCACCCATTTTCTTTCAACTCAAGCTTCTTGGCTCTCTCAGTGTGGTGAATTTGCTGTCATATTCATTGAGATGGTGCCGTTCATTAGTGATTTGATAACCCCATATGTCAAGGATAGAGAAGAATTGATCAGAAATTGCTTACTTTTTGGGAAACTGCTTCCTGCTTCCCAAATGCCACTATTATTCCATTTGAGTGTCATGCAAATGCCTCGAGCTCACTTTGCTTCAAATAAAGATCACTAGATTCTAAGGAGGACGAAAAACTGATCTCTAATTCTTACTTAACACTTCCATTAAAAATTCACGTGACTCTGAGCTCTTTTGTATCTTAGGAAGTACTGTGGTTCACTGTCAGTATTTTGGGGTTTTTAAGATTTTCTAGTATTATTTGTTCTACATTTGGCTGCCTGAGTTTTCCTGCATCTTCATCTTGCCATCACCTCGCAGTATTTGCATGGTGTGGAGAGCTAGTGTGGGTTGAGTCAGGGGAGTTGGAGGACCAACGGCCCTTTCACGCTCACCACAACATGATGTCAAATAAGGAGCAGGGATTCTGGAGGGAGCCCGCCCTGGGCTCAAGTTTGGCTCCAGTACTTCCTTAGATCTGACTCCCCAGGAGCAGGTCCTGTGTTGACATCTCACGAGCAAATGATTTGAGGAATTTCTTCTAGAAAAACCAGCAAGGTAGTGAGAGGAGCAGGGAGGAAGAGAAGAGAAGGAAGGGGAAGAAGGCAATTCTAGCTGTGAGCTCAGGAAAATCTCTTGCCCCAGCTTGCTGTTCCACAGAGAGCTCCAAAGCACAATTTCTGTCTCAGAATTTATCTCACCTTGAGTCAAGGAATGGTTACTGTCCTGTGTAGTTAGGAGACATTCTGGAGGAGCTGTAATCTCCTGGGCATCTCCATTTTCTGTATATTTAAGTAGCTCCCATTGCACAAACATATCTGTTGAATAAAGTGTCCAGGTGTTAGTTATCAAAAGCAACACATTCAAAAGATGGGAGAAGGCGGGGCATGTGTGTATACACACATACATGAGCATCGTGTGCATGTACAAATACCACGCATGCACACAATGATAAAAATCATCTGAGGGTGTCTGGCCAGAGCACCATAGTGTCAATTACAACCATTTACTAACTGTGGCATATGAGTCCAGTTATTAAATTCAACTAAGATTCAGATTTCAATTCAAATCAAATATAAAAGCACATGTCACCATGTCTGGCACAGAGTTGTCACTCAGTAAATGATAGCTGTTATTAATACTGCTGCCAAAAAGAGCCTTATTTCTGTCTGTTTCTTCTGCCTTCTTTGCTATATTCCTTCCTTAATTATTTCCTTCCAGGGTTTTCTTTATACTTTCCTTTAGGATCCATCCATTCCTTCCTGTTGCCACAGGCTCATTCCAAGGTACATTCTTGAAATCCTGCCCAAGCGGCTCCAGGACCTTCCTACCTCATCTCCATGTGTCTAATGTGTGCCTTTCTAATTAATCTTGAACACCATCATGTGGCTAATTTCTGTCTTTGTAATCATCCACCCCTGTAATTAATTTCTGCGTTAATTTCCTAGGCCCTGCCATCTTTCTGTATCCCTTGGTCTTGAGAAACAATTCTTTCCCTAGTCTGGCATTAAAAATGACCTGATGGACTATTTCAAGGTTTCAGCTTCAAATTTTCCTGATGCTAAGTTTATTTTGATTCTTTGACTATTCCCCAGGACTTTTGGTGTCCAAGGCTTTCTGTCTCATTGGCTTGTGATCCTGTATTTCTTTAAGTCTCAACCCTCCATTTTTGGTCTATAAACCTGTCTCGGAAACCCAGGTCTGTATCTAGAGGTCCTGCTACTGGCAGGGGATGGTTTTACTGAGTCACCTGCACAGCAACAGCATAAAGTTGGGCATCCCATAAAAGGAACATCCAGTGAGTCGATGTAAGGGATTCTCAGGTAGAATTCATGTGCTACTTCGCTTATCCATCAGCACCATTCCTTACACCAATTCCTCAACTTCCCTTACCAGCCTCACAGCTCTGTCCTCTGTGGTCTTATTTCTTTCCTAATCTGGCTTGAGTGACATTTTTCTTCACTTTCTTCCTGATTCAGTGCGTTTTCAGACTGTTGTGGCTAAAGTGCATGCGTGATTGATAAGGACTCTTGCATTTGTTTAGTGGAGGACTCTGCAAGAGGGCATACTACCCTGATGGGCAGGACCAAGAAATGAAATAATGACCATATTCTACTAGCCTTTGTATCAAGGAGATCTGCCACAGTCCCTGTGCTTGGGAGGCATTTGGGAAATGCACTTTGAAAACTCAACTTCAATTTGGTGTGAAAAAATCAAGCATAACTCTAACTTCTCACCAATCTGCAGTGCTGCTTGCTTGCCTGCTTAACCTGATGTTGCATCCCCAACATCTTAGCACAGAGCCTAGGTGGCACATGGCAGAATCTCAGCAAATGTTTATTCTTGAATTGATGAGTTCCTATTTACTGCATGCTCCACAATCCTAACAGCTGAACTTCACAGAATGCTAGGCCGTCTACCTCCTAACTCTTTTCTGGAATTCAGTCAGCTCACCCACCATCTGACTGAATTACTCTGTTTTGCTTTCTAGGGTATTTTCAGAATAGAGAGCATGCTTGAGAAAGGCAACTTTCTCAGCTTAAATTTGCCTTAGGGTTAGCTGTTAGAGCTCTCCGGTCTTTATGAACTCTTGGACTCACAAACTCATAAAGATCTGGACATTGCCCTCTTCTGATGTGTTCTACGGATAACAATAGTGCTCTGAACGTAATGACTGTCTTAGTTTTTACTGTGCGTGTGCTTTCCACTTCGTCGCTGTTATTTATCAACTTTCACTCTAGCAAAATTTCCTTAATCACAACTACCTATACACGCTACATACTTCCACCTCCACAATTTCAGACCTTATACTCTATCAGTACATCAGTTTTTTCTGCTCTTCGTAGAGCTAAATCATATTAAATTTTTCCTTCAAGGGTCATATAAAATTTTGTCTCCTCTGTGACACAGTCCCTCACCCCTGCATCATACAACAATCTTTTTTTCCTTCTACCTTGCAATTTTACCTTGTTGTTTCGTAGTCTTAAATTTCACAGAGTGTACTTCCTTCTTCATTTTTGCCATTGATTCTTACTTTTTATTTTGTTTTGAAAGCAGGGTCCATGGTGTTTTGGGGGTGTTTGTTTTCTCATTCATTCACTTGCTTGGTGAATGCCGGCAGACCCTCGGTAAACATCAGTGTGTGGATGAATAAATGAATGAATGATTATCCAAGTAGTTTCAATATGCAAAATATGAGAAATATGTTAAATCCTTAGTATTAGAGCTCATAATAAATTTTTTGAAGAGGAAAACAGTTTTGAAACAAAAATTGTAAATGTAAGTAGACCAGGACCCATTTTGCTTAGCTTATGATGCAGTTTTAAAATTTTCACAGAATCACCGAAAATAATGAAATGACACAGTGAGATATGTCATGATATGGCATGGCTCAGCTAGCAAAGCAGATTCAGGCTATGGAGATCAAAACTGCTATTAGTGTAAAAGAAACAAGTTTATATTATTTAGTTAAGATTCCCCCACTCTTAGGCATTTACCCGTTTTTGGATTCTTTATGGGATTCAACCTAGTTAAGATGGACTACTCAATTTCATTCCATGCTCAACCTAACAAATCTAATAGCTATTTTGTTTATTTTAGTACAAACTTAAATGGGCACTCTATGAGCATTAGCAGGGATATGGGTATTAATCTCAGTCTAAGCACGCAGAACCCAAACTAGATACGTCTGCGGGCGGTGTTTTCACCACACTGATGGTCCTCGGGGGTTTTCTTGTTTTGTTTTGCATTTTAAAAAGTCTCGTTTCTTGATACCTGCAACAGAACACTATGCCAATTTGAAATTTAGTCTAATGTAATTCCTATTTTTAGCAATGTTATCCTAATTTTCTGTTTTTTTCTAAGTGATTCCCATGATCTAATTATTTAAACATCTTTGTGAATTTTGTTCTCATTTAATGTTTACCAAAATTTTCTTCACTAATTGATTCAAATATCAATTAGCTACTGCCACAATAACACTGTGTAGCAATCATCCCAAATCTGAATGACTTAAAACAACAAACACTTACCCCATGGTCATGGATCTGCAGGTTGGCTGTGGTCCAGCCAATAGTGCCTGGGGTCTGCTGAGTGGCTCTGCTGCAGGCTACAGGTCAAACACACGTGACACATGGCTTTATTAACTTTGATTAATAATGTAATGGCTTATTTATGTAAAATAAAAAGGTAGTGCACAGTGAGTTGGCCTTCAATACCAACCACACATTAAAGAGGGAAAAGAGTCACTATAATATTGTTTGTTTCCAGTGTGAAGAGCAAGACATGTGCTGACTAGGCTACTAAGTACTAATCTTCCACCAGGATTAGTAGTTAGAGAAATTTGGACCCTCCAGTGTCACTTTTAAGTGATTCTGCTTTTAATCCATGCCAGAAAGGCACTTTGGATTCTTCTAGGCAGAGTGCTTCACATTGGGTAAGTTTGAAAATATTTGCTTGTTTACTTTAATGATTAAAGTTTATTAAAGAAATAAACACATTATTTCTTTCAGAAACCAACCTCAATGCCCTTGGAAGTACATCATGATTCTATCCACTTCTGTGATATATTGCCTGGAAAATGGATTATCCTAATGTTACTAGGTTCCACTTTCTTCTAGACCATTTACCCTACACAGTAATGGCTATTATGAAATTTGTGAATAATCTATACTTCCAAGTACCACAAATCTAACTCTGTAGTTGATTGGATAGATGCCAACTGAATTAACTCCTTAGGTATTGATAAAATCTAGCAACTTCTCTATATAGTCCTCATTTTAAAAATGTCTTATAATGCATAGAGCTTGGCTACATATTATTACATTCCAGTGGATGCCAGTGTAAAACAAATATTGTAACAGAGGTGGCTGTTGCTCACCCATATAGTACTACTTTGGGCATATTTAAATCTGTTCACGTATGGATCATTAGTTATCTTTCCCACTATCTATATGGCCTGCGTAGTAGAATCCTCATGTAGCTGGAGAGCAAGTGAGACTGAAGGTTGCATGCACATTCTTCCTAAGACCACACATCCTGAGCTAAGACGCAGAGCTCTGCAATCTCAGTTATCCTTCAACTACTTAGTTTGTGTAATTTCTCTTGAGAGAATTTTTATACTTTAAATCTTTCACAATCTCTCTCCAACCACATATTCTATTTCCTCCAGTGTTAAGATCTCCCTATGACCACCTGGGATATTCTTTCCCTGCTTTCTAGATGCTCCACTTTCTATGACTAGCCAAATATTATTGCTGTTCCAATGCATGTGAAATTCAGCCTAATCCTTGAGGTTTTCACTGTTCACATTAGTCCTCAAAGACAGCTGCTCCTTGACATGCCTTGGCAACTCTCTCTCTCTCTGCTCCTATTACTTGACTGTGTTTTCCTGTTGCTGTTGTTTTGTGTTTTTCTTATTTCTAGGGCAAAGCTTCATGTTGTGTAGTGTGTGTGTGCGTGTGTGCGTGTGTATGTCCATCACAGCATGTAACACATTTCCACATTTGTTATATTTAATTATTTGCCAAAGTTTTCCTAAATGAATGTTTTCACGTGGACTCTTAAAAGTGATAATGACATGATTTTCTGGAAAATGCCTTCCTCTGGCAGAAAGAGAGAAAATGGCATGCAAAATTTTTCTTGAAATATCTTTCTAAATATACATGGATAATCACAGTTTCATATTTGTAACAAATTCTTTTCTCCTCAAATTACAAGCTCTGTTGACAAATTCTTGCTAGATATTACAAGTCCTTACTAGACATCTCTACTTAGATAGCCCCTTGATACTTTAGCTGAGGGATCAAAGCCAAAATAACCTCTTACAATTTCTTGTCCCCTGACCCAGGTAAGGAAATGTCCCTTAATTTAACTGTTAAATGTAATATATGGCCCACGGGGGGAAAAAAAACTTCAGGTGTCATTAAGTTTGTTCAATTCCAGTATCTAAATATTTAATTTTTCTCTCTTTCCCTCTGCTGCTATCACCACACTGACTCAGGCCTTGATCAATTTGAGACTGTTTTAACATCAACTCAGATAAGGCTTCAGCCTCCTGTGTCCTTTATTTTATTTTATTTTATTTTATTTTATTTTATTTTATTTTATTTCACTGTGACAGGGTCTCACTCTGTCATCTGGGCTGGAGTGCAGTGGTGTCATCATCGCTCACTGCAACCTCAAACTCCTGGACTCAAGTGATCCTCCTGCCTCAGCCTCCCAAACAGCTGGGACTAGAAGCACACACCACCACACCAGCTCATTTTTTCTATTCTATTTTTGTAGAAATGGGGTTTTGCCCTTGCCCAGGCTGGTCTTAAACTCCTGGCCTCATGTGATCCTCTTGCCTCTGCCTCCCAAAGTGCTGGGATTACAGGTGTAGGTCACCACACCCAACTCTTCTGTCCTTTAGTTCTTGAACATTTCCCACTGACCCTCACTGTTTTTCTACAAATGAAATCTAAACATGTGTATCACAAGCTTTTATTTGAAGATTAATATGATCATATTTAGATTATACCTTGTTTTCATCCCTTGGCAAAGCCCTCTGCTACTTATATTAGTTTGCTAGGGCTGCCATAATGCTGCACCATGGACTGGGTGGCTTAAATCACAGAAATTTATTTTCTCACAATTCTGGAGCCTGGAAGTCCAAGATTAAGGTGCCAGCAGGTTTGGTTTATTTTTTGTATTATTATCACCTCTATCAATATAATGTATATACCACAAGACTCACCCATTTGAAGTGTATGGTTCAGTGGTTTTTAGTATGTTTACGAAGAAAGATCCTCTCCTGGATCTGAAATGAAAGTGCAAGAGTGACCATTGAGATGGATGCCCAGAGTGTTCTCCATACAAAGACACTTCGCTGAGAGAAGCTACTTTGCCAGAGCCTTAGCTCCACCAGAAAGGCCATTTCCTCTCGTTACACTCTCCCCGGCAAAAAGAGAGACACAGAGGGAGAGAGAGAGACAGACAGACAGACAGAGAGAATTGTGTTTCTTGTCTGGGTCCCAGAATTTATGGAGGTATTTGCAGTGAACATTTCCTCTAAAGAAGAACATGCCAATCTGTGGGAAAGTCAAGACATTCTAATTTTAGGCCTAGGGGGTTGGTTTTAATATCCACATAGTATAAGCATTTTTCACTTATCTATGTTGATGATGGCTTGCCTCACTAAAAGCATCCATATCGAAATGCCCTGCCTCATTCTATGAGGCACTGGGGAAAAAATGGGAACATTAATTTAATACTAAAAATAATAGCTTCATTTTATTGGAGCTTGTCATGTATGGGTCTGGTCCCTCATGCTGAGTACTGGACACTTTTTATGCATGACTTTGTGAAAACTTCACAAAAAACAAGTGACCAATTATTATCCCCAATTCACATATAAGAAAACAAAAATAACATATATTGATTCTATAGGGATATTCAATTATTAGAAGCAAATGCTTATACTCAACTCAGGTGTTCTGACTCCATCAGATATACCAAATTTTATGCAAATAATGTAAAGATTATATAACACAGAAACAAGTGTAGGTAAGTCTGTGGACTGAGTTGGGTATGGTAGCAATGACATACGTATAAATTTGAATTTTCTTGGTAATCAGAATTTGGAAAAATTTATAGGTAGAGAGACATTTTTAGCCTAAGATTCTTATCACTAATTTCTTGCAATTCATATTCACTGATTATGTGTGCAATCACAAGCTAATAATCACTGAAAAGATGTTAGATAAGCATTTTAATTACATAAAACTATTAATATTGAGATTTTAATGTAATACTGGACTTATGATAAAATAATCAGTAAGTTTGGATTGTTTTGTTATAATTTAACTAAATCTGATGTAGGAAAAATGGCCCTTCCTATGTTTAAGGGGAATGAAGCCATGGTATCTTACAGCTGATATGAAAGTTATAAAATCTGCAAATGAAATAACATCCATCCAGGAGAAAAGGTCGACACTTAGATGCGTATGTGTGTAGACATTCCTGATTCTCACTTACATAATAGTAAGAGGAAGATGTAGCTTTCCCTGTCTTACCAGGAAAGATATTCCACCCGTAAACAGCTAATATCAATATATTTAAACATATTAGAATCACATAAAAATATATTTTAAATGTGTGCTATGTTTGAGTGACTGCAATTAATAAGCCTGTGGTGGTTTTAAGAAGAACTAGCTAGATCTTTAGACTTACACATTTGAAAAAGAGAGAGACTTTGAACTTCGTATTTAGTATTATATTAGTAAAACCTGTAGAAATTTTGTCTCATTTTGAATAACATTTTTAAATATTTCATTAAAATAAAACCCTACTCCTATATCTAAAATACTAAAAAATTAAATATTTACTGTTGCCTTTCAGAACAACACGAGAACATAAAGGAGCTTTGTTTAAATTAAATAAAAATCTTCCCTCCGCCACCTCACATACTCCATCCACTCCCTTCAGCAAAGCTGCAAATGAAACACGAACCAACCCCCACAACATCCCTCCAGAGCATGGGATCGCTGGCTTTTATGCCTCTCCCCATTCCACTGGCTTTACGTTTTATTCTCTTCATTCCGGGAGTAGCTCTCTGTCTTTTCCAACAAAATCAATCAATTTGGTTTTGGCTTCTTTAATTCCCACCCTTCCACCTTTTCACCGCAACTGTGCCAGTCTGCGCAGTAAGAACCTGAATACAACTGGCAAACACAGAATCATCTTTAATGGGGAGTGAAGGGAGCGAGGCTATGAAACTCATATGTTAATGCTTTTGCTGTCACACTAGATTTCATTTTTCAAACCTTTGTAGCACTGCCCTCTTAAATTGCTAAGTTGGTATCTGTCTGCCTTCTGTGCCAAAACACTGAGCCCTCAAAAGCCAACGCCTTACCTCATGCAGAAACACCGCATTGCACTTGAGAAAGAAAGATAAACTTAGCTCAGACGTTTTCTGAACTCCTTATTTGGTTTTGATCCAGATGTGCAAGTAGAAAATGCCCCTTATAATGTCTGCAAAAGTAAGGGTGTACTTGCCTATTTGTAAAATAGCCAAATAGGTGTATCCAGCCCTAAGAAATCCCTAGGCAGTTCCTGCTCTCTTTCACCCAAGTGCTTAGAGATGGCTGTAGAAACGCTGGTAGAAAACAAAACTCACACCTACTGTTCTGTCCCGTTGACAATCTATCCTCCCGTGTCTTGCTAATACCACTGCATCTTTACTTGCTAACTTTCTGTAAGTCACATGGCTTAACACGCAGGTAAATGTTTACAATAGAGTGGTAAGCGAATAATTACTATAATACTGTGGGAATTAATTGCCATTTGCTTGAATTTTCTCTACGATTCACAACAGTCTATGACATCTGTTCAATGACTTATATTAAATTCCTCTTCATTTGAAACTGAATTAAGTTACCAATTTGTATTTTATAAGAAAAGTTGCCAGCTAGAGTTTGTTCATTCAGAAGTCATCTTCTTTTTTTGTTTTCATTAACTTTGACATTTATATAAATATGAAAAAATATGGTGAGCATTTCTCCTAAATTAAAGCAGATTGGTTCTAAAACTGGGGGGTTTACTGTTAATTGCTATTTTATTCTGTCTGTGCAGTCCCTTGGCTCTCTGCGGCCCAGAGAGGTTTTACGCACAGGCATGTGGATCTACTTACGAGGCTTCACACCAAATTTGTTCACTGCTTGATCTTCCATCTCTCTAATGGCACTTTTTTTTTGTCATCAACACATTCATGGCCTACAGTTGACTGCTTTTATGGCTTTTAATTAAAGTCTGAAATAGAAAGTGTCTATTAATCAGTGTGTGAAGCCAATCATGAGTAAGGGTTTTATAAACTCTTTACAAGATGGATAGTAGTTACATAAATTGTCCCACCTTTGTCATCTCGGCAGAAAGCCAGTCATTTAAGTTAATTATATCATGGGGGACACCTGTGAACTGGAAATTTGGAAGGCAGCACCTATTTTGACAGACCAGCTACTTTCTCTTTGTAGCAGCAAGAGATATATTTAAATATTCATCATTTTATGATCATTGCGTTCACTTTCACAGCATAGTTGAGGAAGGAATGAGGAATGATTTTTTGTGTGTGATTCTTAAATCAGAACACAGTCAGCTGTTCACTGAGAATGAATCAGAGGTTTCGATGGTTCTCACTGCTCTCTTCTCCTAATATATTTTAAATGGCTTGATTTTTCACATTTCTCAATTCAGATTTATACAACATGAATTTCTCGTGATAAAACACTCAGCAACCCATTTCCTTCAGTTTCTGAGAGGGAAAGAAATGAGGCATTTTCTCCTGTCTTTCCTGTTATGTGCTGGAAAGTCTTTTCAAATTCAATTTGAATTTAATTCAGAGAAGAGACATCACAGTTCACTGTGATGATGAGAGTGTCCAATCTCACCCCTACACAGAATCGTGTGGATTAAAATAAAATTATTGAGCTACAATTCGGTGAAATTTATCTGAGGTCTTTAAGAAGTTCGGCAGAGCTCAACTTATTTTCAGGTGTTCAAGTAAAATAGTGGGATTTCAGTGGGTAGCAGATTAGTTTTCCAAATAGTTTATTTCCAGTAATAGCAAAAAGAAAAGCATCTCAGAGACAGATGTGGATATCATTATTTGTGGGGGGAAAAAAGTCACTATTATTTAGAAATATGGAAAGGAAAAATCTTTGGTTATAATCAATGGCCTGGGACAGGCAGGGAGGAGGTTGTATTTTGGCCAGAAGAACATAGAAGTGCAAAGGTTTGGAACTATCAAAACCTGAACCTATCACCATCTGTTCTACCTTCTGTCTGTGCCATTCATCCCTGATCTTTGATGTCATCATCTTCCAGATAAAAGGGTTGAGATAAATTATTCTGCATTCCTTTTTTGCCTCTAAAATACACTGACAATTCTGATTACTGTTTTTACTCTTTCTTACTCTTTCTCTTCTTTCTCTCTTACTCCCACATTCTTATGATGTCAAGAGTTGCAGGAAATGGGGATCCCAAGATGAAGAAGTGGGAAGACTGTGTGAGAAACCATGTCTGTGGGAATTCGTGGGTTTCACAGTGAGAGGCTGGTATAGGTCTGAGGCCACTGTTCACAGCTTTGCCTGCCTCTGCTATCACAGCACTGTGCAGCCTTGCTCTAGCCCAGACTGTCCCCGTGCACTTCAAATGTGCTTGCTTCCCTGTCCACTATCAGCTGTGGTCTTGTAACTTGTTTTGGTCAGTAGAATGCGATGAACGTTGGGTCTATGGAAAGATTTTAATGTGGTTTGTTGGTGTGGGCCATCCAAGTAAATACCCAGGATGGAGGCTACTCCTCTAACCTTGGTCAAGGAAGAAGAAGGCATGTGAAATGGAATCACATTCTGAAGCAGAGCCAAAGTCAATCCACAGCCTGCAGACAGGGCAATCTTATGTGAAACTCTATTAGTCAATTAATTAATTAGACCTACCATATATACCTGTCTCTCTTCTAGGGATTTCCCATAAGGATGAATAAAGCCCAGGGTCTTCCCTCAAGGAGAAAAACAAAAAAACAAAATGTATGTAAGCAGTGTTGGCTCAAGGATCTGCCACCCAGTGTGTCTTTCCAGATAGCAGTTGTGGCAGCCAAAACCAATAGGTGAAGAAAGCCTGAAGAACATTTACCTGTTCCATATTCACTGAATATGCATCACTAGATTCAATACATCTGCTTCCCTGATATGCCTCCAAGCATGCATCCTCAGTGTACATATAAGGCACGTCCAGCAATGTAGACCCATTCCTCCTTCCCTTGTCCACAATTTTCATTCCTGTGCAAACCTCTTCCAAAGCCCTCTCCTGTTACTCTGAAATGAGGATCCACCAGTTACTTGGACTGCCAGTAACACCCTCAACCATTTACTTCTATGATACTACCTACCTCATCTGTGAGGCTTCTCTCACGTTAATATCATTATAATGATGACAAGGGTAATTCATCTACAAGCAGCAGGGCACACGCATTTTAGTTTCAACTGTATCCTCTGCTGTGTTTGAGCAAATCCACCTGTGCACTTGGTTACCCCTTGGGCCTGATGTTAACATACATTTAGATATTTTGTAGTCTCTAGTATTCTTCACCTTAACTGATTTCTCAGATCTTGATGACTGGTATAAGTTTTTTTGACTTTTCTCATTTCACATATTCCAATTTTACTCAAACAGGGAAAAGAGAGGGAAGCATAATCCTGATATACTTTTATTTTCCAAGCTAATAGATTATCTTATTAATCAATAGCACCTGCAAGCTCCCAACAACAACAGATTTTTCAAAATCTCTTCTCTTTTAAAGAGAAAGGCCCATTACTTATGTATGAGATTATATTTTTACCCTCATCACGGGGAAGAGGAAGAGAACAGAAGAGCAACATTTAATTTTATTCGATTAGGTCCGTCACCATCTAGCAAGGCCCTGACAAAATGGAGCACAGTAGAGGCTAAGGTCAAGCAAAATGGAATGGTGTCAGGAGAATGAAGAGTTGATGGTGGGGCAAAGGACTGATCATTATCACTGTCTCCTGGGTAATGAGGTCAGAAAGAACCAAGAATGAACAGGTATAGACATTAGATTTTTTACAAAACAAGTTTTGATTTAATTGGAGCCCAGTGTAGAATTGTCAACTTTTTACTATGTCAGGATATAGAGGTAGATATAAACATAATAGTAATTTTTTCCTTATCCTACAGGAGAGTAAAAATTTGTCATGAGCAATCTATCAACTAGCATTTGGGAACTACTTGACAGAATAACAGAATACCGAGAATGAGAAACTAAATAGGCACTAAACATAATGCTCTAAACATAAATCATTAGACAAAGATCTAAATAAAACTTCTGGTTTTCTAATAAAAGGAATTCAGCTCATTCAGGAGAAATTATGTCTAAATTGCATCCTACCTATATAAATCTCTTTGAAAAGATGGACTCAAATCAATCATTTCAAAGGTTGTTAGGTCTTTTCTTTGAGTAAATGAAGCCCAATATAGTTAAACCAGAATATCCATTAAAAAAAGCTTTCACTTTTACTAAATATATGAGGCTATGCCCCTCAAATCAAAGTTGTGCCCTTATCAAGCAATGGCAGAAAAGAGTTGCTCTTTTTGATTATAACAATTTGCAAAAGGTGTTTGATAACCCTGTGATAATTCTTGTGTCAACAAGATGACAGTCCTTGACAGGGATCCTTCTAACCAAAGAATTTGGTAGTATGTGTCTAATATGTATTATGTCAGCCTTTGTCATTCTACAACATGTTCTTTTCTAAATATCTTTGTGTCCTCCGATATGTCATAGAATTTTTTTCAGGAAAAAGTTACTTCCTTAGCAAATAAATAAAATAAACCAAGAAATATGACCATTAGAATCCATATAATGAATGAGCGTGATGCACTATTGTATATGGGAACGTTAGGCATGGGTATGCTAGTCACTTATTCATTCATTAAACATTCAACACACATTTACTGTGAACCTACTATGTGCTCGCCACTGTTCTAGGCACTGGGGATATTACAGTGAACAAAATGTACAATTGCCCCCACCCTTCCTTCATGTTAATAGTCTAAGCTATGGCATTCTAAAAGAGTCAAGAGTATTATTCCCACTTTGCTTTGTAGTCCTGAGAGAGTATGTGCATATACACTGTATCAATAACTTTGCATTTATTAAAGAATCATAATATGTCAACCCTAGCGATAAATGTTAGTGATACGAGGATGAATACGTTATACCCTGATTCTTCAAGGGGCTCATAATTAATTAGGCTTAAAAAATAATCACAATCCAACACACCAAGGACAACGATAGATGCGTGTGCTCAGTCCTGCGGCCGCCTAGACCAGAGGAAATTCGGAGTCTGCTGGCGCTGAGGGTCTGTGTCAGGGAAGGATTCTCAGAAATTGACTTTTTAAAATTTTAAGGATCATTTTTAAAATGTTTAATTATTTAAAATATCTTCATAGTTGCAAAACCGAACTAAATAACAAGCAAATTCATAGAAATATGAATTCCATTTCTGTCCTATCACCCACCCACACGTAAAACCTGTGGAAGTTGTCAGAATCGAAATGGAGTCATTTGTGTTAAAAACTCTGCCAAGTAGAGCTGAGGAAGGCCACGAAGGAAGGATGCTCATGAACGAATGCCTGGTTGCAAGAACCATCGCAAAAATTCTGCACAATCTTACAGAAAGTTCACTGGAACCTTACACACAAAAATATTTCTGCAGGGACATCTGCCTAGTACCTTCCTGTCTAGTCTCAGGCTGGTACCACCCTGGTCATCAATCCTGTAGCCAAGGATAATTATCTCAAAACACTTATGAATTCTTCTCATTTTTTTCTTTAAAAATCCCTGTCTGTCTTTACCTCTCTGAATAGGCCCATAGTTTGCTGAGGTCCTCATTTTCCGTTTACAATGCCCATTCCCTAATGAACATCATTTTCTTTTAGACAGCGTTTTTCTCTGTGTTATTTAGGGTGATAAACTTAACTTTTAAGCCGAATATTAAGTAAATGTTTCAAAGCTTCCCCACACAGTCATGTGGTGTTGTTAATATTCAGACTTCTGGTTCCAATACAGACTTGCTGTATTTGAATCTCTGGGTATAAAGCCCCAAAATATGGATTTCAAACAAGAGTCTTACTCTTAAGTATAGTGGGCTCTAACCCACCTTGTCTTCAGATTTTGGTGAGATGGCTTGGACAAAGAAGGGATGCAGTAGCACTGGGGCAGAGAGTGGTGAAGAGAGGGTTCCCTGGGCTCTTGACAGGGCTTAGCATTTGAACAGTAGGGCAGGCTTTGGGGAGGCATCAAAGTGCATTTAAAGGGGATAACGAGGTAGATTTGCATTTTAGCATTTTAGGCAAATCCGGACTCCTTATGAAGCACAAATGACATGATTCTTTATGTTTGAAAGAAAGGGGGCCAGAGAAAGAGCAGGCTCTGCAGTCCAGGGAAGAGAGATGACGGCCTGAGCCAGGCAAGAAAGGGCCTCCCAGCTCAGCAGCCTTCCCTCGTGTTATCAGACACAGAAGTTTTCTTCAACCTGAAATTGGCCACTGGAAAATCCTGCATAAAATAAAATCATCAGCAATCGTTTAACATTTTGGTATTCAGGCTATTCTTGCAAATCCTCTCTTTATCTGCTTTTTAAACCTTAACTTACTGTTTTAAGTTGCATTCTCAATAGCTGAAAATGAATTATTTGATCAGTAAAAGTAAAATGAAATTTTTCTTGGAAACAAAGGAATGAACAGATAGTTTCCTTTCACCTGATATTTCTTCTACCTGGTATACAAATACGCTGTAATTGAAATTAGGTGTCTGGAGCATGTATTTGATAATTATTCCACACAAATATGTAATCTAATAGTTTCATTTTAAAAAACAATGTACTATTAGCCTATTTTAAGCCCTTTGGGCATAGGCACATTTTCAATTCTAATTGGTATGGGCCAGGTCAATATCATTTTTCACGTCTACAAAGTTAATATTTGAACATGCATGTCTAGCGAAATACATAAATATGGGTAGGTATCGATCAAGATGGCCCCAATGTTCCTCTCAGCCTGACTGAATTTCAGATGGGTTTCTTCCTGAGCATGGGTCTCTGAACTCCATTTTCTTAGAACATTTATCTTAAAAAGTTGCAGTTCTCATTTTTTTTTTGACCCCTTTAAGATATAAATCTTCTACGACTACTTGATGTCTTTTTCAAGGACCTGGGGGACCATCCTGTGAAATGCAATCATCACAAAAGACAGGGTTCCCTATTACCGGATCTCTAAGGGAAGATGGGAGTCTAACTTCAAGGAGAGCCCATCAACAAGCACAGACGGCTTAATGGCGTTGATCACCTCCCACCCCAGTGTCCTCCATCATTTTCCCACCAGCTCACCCCACCACTAAAAACTCTCCCACCTTTTGTTTCCATAGACTTGAGTTCAATCTCTCCCCTTTTTGCAATGGTCTTGCATATGTCTTCCTTGCCTGTTTAACTGGTCAGGAATAATTCTTTTGCAGTTCATCTGTGAACATGTAACCACACATTCTTATTGTATACATATATTCTAGCTATACACACACTCATCTTATATAAAAACACTTTTCTATTTCATCTGTTTTAGAAAGAAGAAACAGTGTTTAATGACCATATTATTTATGCCTTTATCATGATTCATTTATCACTTATTGAACAAACATTTATAAGGAATGAAGTCACGGGAAGCTCACTATATCACACATAAATTAAAGGCAGTACTAAGAAGCTTGGTTCCATTTAAGACATCCTCACCCTTCATCCCACTTGTACCATCTGAGTTGGGAAAAGTAGAACTGTTGTATTATTGCCCTTTTGCAGGTCTTGCTCTGGATGGAGAAGTAAAAGAGACCAATTCTTTTAAATATTTTGTCTTCTCTTTATATACCAATATCTGAAACCATTTTTAAATTACCTGTGATTTTACTTCTATGATTTAAGCTCTGAAAATATCATCTTTAACTGTAAAATAGCAACAAAGAGCTCCATAACAAGTTTTGTTTTGTTTTCTTGGTAGTTTCATGTATGGATTTTTTTTTACTTGAGAAAGGAGGTTGCTGAGCAATTTAGGGCCTATTCAAAACTGAGTACAAAATTGTGCACAGGCTCTGACATCCTCACCTTGAAGATGTTGACCCTAAGGTAATCCAACCCCTGATAAAAGTGAGAATTTTTATTTTGCTTTCTAATTCTTCATGATCTAAAAACAAGTCCAAGGTAGGTAGTTAAGCCATAATAGCTTCTAATGACTGTGACATTTAAGAACAATGACCCTCTGAGATGAAACTATTAGGTCATTCATAGGTTAGTTAACCTTTTGGAAGCTCAAAGCGTCAATTACTTCTAGCAGAGACAGAACTTCAGAGTACAAACATGTCTGCTCTTTCAGTGATAAATGGCACAGGATAATCTAACCAGCGACTTTCTGAAAGACGAATATTTACTCAGGTGGGGAATGAATATCAATCATATTAATAAACAATGAAAATGAGATTTGTTCATTAATTAACAATATTGGACTGAGTTAATTACTTAATTTTTGTCAAATAATTTTAAGAAGGGAAATATCAAGGGAATCACTTAAATGGATAAATAGATTGGTTTATCAAAAGTCTCACAGATATTAACCTAAGGAAATAATTTAGTTTGCTGTGTATATTCTTTAGGATGAGAGAAATATCTACTTTCAAATAAATATCCAGTGAATTTGAGCTGAGCGTGCACTTGTATAACAAGAAGAATATACATTATTTGAGCAACATAGATGGCATTTAATTCGTTCATAGTTTATAGATAGGTGACTAAATTTTAGTGTTATATACAGGAGAGTTTCCATTCAAGCATTTCTAGTGCTTTGTGTTTGTGTTATTTTCCTTAGGAATGTGTGGCCCTAGACTGTGTTAACTTATGTAAGTTATATAAATTAATAAATATATCAATCATTTGCATATCTTTGCATTTTATCACTTTTAATTTTTTCATGGGCCATCTATTATTAAAAGTACATACGATCATGTTAATATTCAGAGTAGGTAGGCTTAAGAAAAGCATATGAATGTATCACATCATCATTAATATCTGTAACTTTCTGCACTGATCATTGGTAAAGTTTGTGTCTTCAACTGATGCCAGAAAGTGTTTGATTTGATTTTAAAAGTTTATTCCATCACTATATATTGTTTCTACACTGTGCAGAATACTGTGCTTGACACGACAGAGAAAATACGTTTTTAAGTCACTTAACATATTTTCCTTTTCTCCCAGCTGTTGCTAAGTGATTATGACTACCCCTGATTTCATTAAAGGAAAGGTTATGCTAACCAAATTACGATATTCCCTCCTTTGTCTCAAAATAAAATTAGTATTTACAATATATGTATTTTTTCTTTTCAACTTTCATTATTATAACTTGTTACATTGCTAGGTTTAGAAGATGTCTGTATTTATAGGTCTGTGTTGGATCTACTTTTGCTTCTTTATACTATCATAGTGCTGTTTCATTGCTGCTTTGTTAAAATCATTCATCAGATAGTGATTGTTTTATATAAGCAGTGAGGTATGTGTGGGATGAAAAGAGGTACCACCGGGAGCAGTCTCTTGTATAATTGCTCAGGATATGCTACCTGAATTTCATTTGTCTTCCCAGGAATTAGGTGATAAGCGAGATGTGTATGCATCACTCACCTAGATCACTGGCAAAAAATAGGAATTGTAATTGCAAGTACAATTTTAAGTGCTGGCAAGACTCACCATAGCCGTAGAATGAGAAGGATGTTTCCAGGATCTATGGGTAATGTGTGTCATACACCTTATTATACAATTTTGTTGAATGTCTGGCAACACCTTTGATGTAGAAAATTGCTCCTCCTCTCCATTGCCTCCTTCCTATCTGTCTTTGTCAAAGCTTTGCTGGACTATTTGAGAAGCCTGTATAAAGTGCATCTGGCAGAAATTGGGAGAATTAGCAAACTTCCTTGGGGATCCTTGAGAGAGAAGTACGGCAAATAAAAGATATAAAATAGTATGCTGAAAGAAAGAATATCTCCTAGATGGAATTTGCATTAGCATCTCAATGCCACAATATTTTCACTATTTTATTGAAATCATATAACCTTTTGCAAATTGTAATATAAAATAGAACTGTGTGACAAATATTATGCTCTAAGTTTCATCTTCTAAATACATTGGCAATCAAAATTAATAAAGCCATGTGATGTTCACCTGATACCACATTTTTGAGTAGCGATTTTTCCTTCCTCAGTCTGCTCCCTTCAACTCATTTGTGGATCTTTCCTGGGGACCTTCCTCCAACAAGGTGTGCCATCAAAGAAAGTTCTGCTCTAGGGAACATGACACCAGACAAAACATATAACACTTTAAATACTCCCTGGAACATTGTAAATGATTAATAATTGCCTATTGTTATCACCATTATTGTTACAAATTGAGTATCCCTTATCCAAAATGTTTGGGACCAGAAGTGTTTTGGATTTCAGATTTTTTCAGATTTTGGAATATTTGTAAAACATAGTGTGATATTTTGGGGATGAGACGCAAAATCTAAACACAAAATTCACTCATGTTGTGAATTTTATACCTTATGCACATATTCTTAATAATTTTGTGCATGAAACAAAATCACGACTGCATTTTTGACTCATTACATGAAGTCAGGTGTGGAATTCGCCACTTGTAGCATTATTTTGGTGCTCAAAAAGTTTCAGATTGTGGAGCATTTTGGATTTCAGATTTTCAGAGTAGGGATGCTCAACCTGTATGTAAGTCCTTCATCAAGTACGTATCGAACACTGCTGTTTAACAAGCACTGTGCTTCATGTGAGCCTATTCCCTAAACGTTAGTGACAAAGCCCAAGGCATTGGTAGGCAGCCCATCGTGGCTGCGCTGCTGGCAGGACTTGGAGGTAAAATGAGGAAGAGAGTAAATCAGTAGCCTGAGGAAGCACATTGATCAGTGACTTTTAGGAAGAGAGCTGTTAACTGAATTTTTGTTTTCTTTTGTAAAACATCCTGTGAAATATAAGATTACCTTTTGGAAGCCATTTTAATATTCATAATAAATGTACTCCTGATTTGCATATTGTATTTTACCTATCAAAACATTGGTATTTGTACTTTCTTCAGTATTGCCTTAAATAACTGGCATTTTCAACTCGGCTTCTTAGCACAAATTGTGGCCTTGCTAAATGTCTTATCCAATTAACCAGTTGGCAGGCTTAGCTTTTGGCATTAATGGTTTTTCTGGGTTATGGCTTTGTCAACGTGTTGTCTTTTTCAAAATGTACCAAGATAAACTGTATGAAAGGTTAACCATCCCAGTTCAATGCTTGCTACCAGCTGTCTTCCCAAAGAAATACGCCGGGAAACTACATACGAATCATGCAGTTTCTGGAATGTAGATCTATTTGCATTATCAAGAATTCAAAGACCTGAATGAAGTTTATTTAAGCTCAATGCACTGTGATTGATTTTAGTAAAGATGTTTGCATAATATATATAGTATTCCCTCAGGCAGAGGGCAGGATAAAAGTGCTTATTGAGCTGAGCTCTGGGAAAGTGCACAAGGATTTATCTAAAGGTCAATGAATATTACGAGAAATGCTGCTCATAACTAAACGTAGTTGTGAAAATGCAGCTAAAAATGTACACCTAAAACTCGGATTTGAAAAAAAAATCTGTAACATCTTATTTGGATCTTGACCTCATGCTCCACTGGAAAACATGAGGGGTGCTGAGCACAGTCGGCTGCAACTGCTCTTTCTCTAACAAGGGCTGATGCCCGCCCGCCACGTGGGCACTTCCTTGGAAGCTCCCCGCCCTGGTGGACCTGTGAGAGCCCTCTTTTCGTGTTTTTCCTGTTCCCATGTCATTACTTTAAAATAACTCAAAGAGTGGAATTGGAGTGTTCCCAACACAAAGAAATGGTAAAGGCTTTATATTTTCTTATCTTAAAATCCCCTTTACTGTGTGGTTTCTGTCTCTAGGTTGGATACATATTTATCTAATCTTTTCCTCTCTTTTACTTTTAACCTATTTTTGTCTTGTGTTTAAAGTAGTACACTACTCATAGGCAGGATATAATTAGGTCATGATTTTACTTATAATTGACAAACTATGGCATGTTTAGATCATGTATATTTAATATGACTGATGATGTAGTTAGGTTTAAATCTTCCATCTTGCTATTTATTTAATAACAGTCCTATAAGCTCTTTGTTCTCTTTCTATTCTTTTTCTAACATTGTTAATGAATTGAGTATTATTAAAGTTATCCCATTGTATCTCATTTGTTGGTTTATTTGTTGATTATTTTAATGGTTTCTTTAAGTTTTAGAGCATACATCTTTATGTCATTACAGTCTGTCTTAAATGATGGTATACTATTTCATGCATGATATAAGAAACTTAAAATAGTATTACTTCTAATTCTCCCCTACCTGCATTTGTGCTATTTTTGTGATATAACTTATTTCTTTTATATGTGTTATGAACCTTATTCTACATTGTCGTTTTGTTTGTTAAATAGTCAATTATCTTTCAAATATTTGCATAATAAAAAGATCGATCGTATTTTTCTACATTTAGTTACTGTTGCCAGTGTTCTTCATTCCTTTTTGCAGATACAGATTTCCAACAAGTATTATTTTCCCTTTTCCTGAAGGACCTACTTTAACAGTTCTTACAGTACACATGTGCTAGTGATAAATTCTCTGAGAGTCTGAAATATCTTTATTTTGCCTTCACTTTTTGAAAAATTTTCCATTGAGTATAGAATTCCTGAATGTTGAATTCAGTGAGCATAGAATTTTAAATGATTGTCCTACTATTTTCTCCTTTTGAGACTTTCTCTTCACCTTTGGCCTTAAGCAATTCTATTATGATTAATCTTGGTGTAGTATTTCCTCAGGCTTATGGAGATTTGAGTCGTTCAGCTTCTTGGATTTGTGGGATTTAATAATTTTTATCAAATTTGTAAAAGTTAGTCTGTTGTTTCTTCACATACGTTTCTATTCTCCTTCCTTCTGTGGGTACTCCAAGTACATGTATGTTAGTCTTCTTAAAGTTATTTCTACAAAACACAGATGCTGTGTTCACATAGTCTTTCTTCTCTTTGTTATTTCTTTTACACAGTGTGCATGATTATATTTTCAAATTCATTAACCTTTTTCTGCAGTACCTAATCTTCCATGAACCTCATCTAGTACATTGTTTATCTTAGCAATTGTAGTTCTTCTATCTGAAAGTCCAATTTGGGTCTTTTTTTATACCTTCCATGTTTCCACTTTATTTTTAGAGCATGTGGGATGTGATTATAATAACTCTCTGAATGTACTTGTCTGGTAATTCTAGCAAGTATCAGTTTTGGGTCAATTCTTCAAAGTTTTATTTTAATTGACAAATAATAATTATATATATTTATGTGATATTTTGATACATGGAAACATTGTAGTATGAGCAAATATGGTTAAATAGCATATCCATCACCTCAAATACCATTTCTTTGTGGTGAGAAAGTTTTAAATCTTCTTTTTTAGCTATCTTGAAATGTTCTATACATTATTATTAACTATAGTCACCTGCAAGAGAACACCAGAATTCATTCCACTATCTGAAACTTTGCATTTATTGACCAACATTGCTCATTTCCCAGTCCATGAACTTGCCCCAGACTCTGGGAACCATAATTATGTTCTCTATTTCCATGAGCCTGTCTGTTTTAGATTCCATACATAAGTAAGGTCATATGGCATTTGTCTCTCTGTGACTGGCTTATTTCACCTAACATAATGTCTTCTAGATCCATGTATGTTGTTGCAAATGACAGAATTCCCTCTTTTTTAAGGCTTAGTAGTATTCCATTGTGTATATATACCACATTGTCTTAATCCATTAATCTATTGATGTACACAAGTTGTTTCTATATCTTGGCTCCTGTGAAAAACGCTGCAATAAACATGAGAACATAGATGTCCTTTTGACCTATTGATTTCATTACTTTTGGTTACATACCCAGAAGCAGGATGGCTGGATCTTATGGTAGTTCTAATTTTAGCTTTTTAGGAAACACTTATATTCCCAAAATGGCTGTACCAATTTAGAATACCACCAACAGTGTACAAGGGGTCCCTTTTCTCCACATCCTCACCAACACTTATCTTTCATCTTTTTGTTAACAACCAAACTAACAGGTGTGAGGTGGTGTCTTAGTGTGGTTCTCATTTGCATATCTCTGATGATTAGAGGCGTTGAGCATTTTTTATATATTTGTTGCCTATTTGTATGTCTTCTTTTGAGAAGTATCTATTTAAGACCTTTGACCTTTCTTAATATTTGTTGTTATTTCTTGTTATTGAGTAGTTTGAGCACCTTGCGTATTATGTGTATTAACCTCTGACTTGTTATATGATTTGCAAATATTTTTTCCCAATCTCCACCAGTTTTGGTTGATTGAATATTCTCATTTTAAGTTATGCTTTCTTTCTGTTTTACATATACAGCAATGTTTGATTGAAGCAAGACCTTGTGAATTTTACTATGTTAGAGAGTGGGTATTTTTAAATTCCTCTAAATGTTCTTGAGAATGGTTCCAGGATGTAGTTTAGTTACTCTGAAGTGGTTTGATATTTTCAGTGTTTGCCTGTAATATTTGTTAGTAGGACCAGAGTCATTTAGTCTAGGGCTAATGGTTTCACAATTCTGAGGCAGGACTCCTCTCTGTACTCTATGCATACCTCGTGAACGGTGAGGTTTTCTGGTCTCATTGGTAGAAACATACACTGTTGTCAGCCCTATTTGAGTCCCTGGTATTGTTTCTTCTAATCATGTTTGAATGATCCTTTCCACAGCCTTGGGAAGTGTCTTCACAAGCAAGGGCTGATCAGTACTCTGTGAACACTCAACGGGAAGACCTTTGCAGACCATCAGAGCTCTTTCTATGCATCTCTCTCCTCCGTCCCATGGACTCTCCACCTCGGTCTCCTGTGACTCTCAGATCTGACTTCTCAAATGAGCAGGTGCAGGTGCTCTGCTTGAGGTCTTCCTCTTTGAATCATGGCCTGGTCGCTCTTTCAGGACAGTAAGCTGGGATGACTGCAGAATTCACCTTGACTGTTTCCTGCCCTTCAGTGTGTTAGTTTTCTGTTGCTGCCACAACAAATTGCCACAAATGAGGAGGTATAAAACAATACCTACCTATTGTTTCTTAGTTCTGTAGGATAATGTCACTCATTTTGTTCTCTTCCTAGAGTCTTCCAAGGCTAAGGCGTCGGCAGAGCATCTCCCTTTTCTGGACCTAGGGGACAGTCTGTTCCCAGGCTCATTCGGGTTGTTGGCAGAGTTCATTCACTGCCATGTGGCTGTAGAACAGGAGCTGTTCTCAGCTTCTAGAGGCTGCTGAAATCTTCCAGGACTTAGCGCCTTCAAAGCCAACAATGGGTGGGTTGAATATTACTGGCTTCTCAACACCCCCTACAGCCTCATCTCTCCTGCCTGTGCATTTCTCACACTGACTCTTTCCCTTTCTTCTGGGTTACACTGTGTCCCTCTGAATGATTCAAGATGAACTTACTATCATAATGTCAACTGAGCAGCAATCTTGACTTTATTTACAAAGTTTCTTCACAACTGTATTTATGTTGGTTTTGAATAAATAACTGGATGACAGTGTTCTTAGAGTATCACCTTTAGAATTTTGGCTACCATACTCAGCAATCACTGTCTTTCTTTTTTTCTGATGTCCAGTGCCTTATAAATAATTATTTCTTATAATTTTTCTTGGTATGTTTGTTTGTTTGTCGCAGGTGAGATTGTAAATATATTTCTTGCTCCTCTATCTTAGACAGAAGTTGATGTCAATGGTCAGGCTGTTGGAGTTTCTCTTTCATCTACTCTCTAAAATGACAGCTTGGTGTTGACATAAAAGAAGTGAAAAGGGAGCAGTTGACATCCCAGGGAGATCTTCTCTTATTCTGAAGGTTGTGATTATCATAGACATAGCATGTCTGATGCTTGCTGCGTTGATATCTATTCAGGTGCAGTTGGACCCATTGGTTCTTTGGGTTGTCACTGTGTCATCTACTGTGTAAATCCACATTTGATTCCAATGCAGAATTACTCACACACTTGTTTAGTTGTTTGTTTGCTTTTTTTTTTTTTTTTTTTGTCTTAACCCTTTTATTCCGGACCTATTTGATTTCTCCACTTGGAAACAAAAATTTCTTAAAGTTCTAAATGGCACACAAGCAGCTGTGGGCAATAAAGAATGCCATTTTAGGCATGTTTATATATTTTTAATTTTAAAAACAATTTTTTATTTTTCATTTTATTTTGAGACACAGTTTCACTCTGTTGCCCAGGCTAGAGTGCCCCATGGCATCAGCCTAACTCACAGCAACCTCAGACTCCTGGGCTCAAGGGATCCTCCTGCCTCAGCCTCTCAAGTAGCTAGGGCTATAGGCACATGCTACCACGCCCTGCTAATTTTTTTATTTTTCCTATTTTTAATCACCAGACTAATTTTTTCTATTTTTAGTAGAGATGGTGTCTCGCTTTTGCTCAGGCTGGTCTCAAACTCCTGACCTCAAGCGATCCTCCCTCTTCCGCCTCCCGGAGTGCTAGGATTATAGGCCTGAGCCACTGCACTTGGCCGGCATGTCTATATTTTGACATGCCTTTACCAGTGCTGAAGTATTTTCCCTACCTTATTTGTGTGGACCTGTATATTGCAGGATTTCTCTTGAATGCTTTCAGCCTGTCCCACGCTACATCTCCAGAAGATAGCCACTGCAAGGTCTTGGGTTTGTGATTTCATATTTCAGCTCAGAGTGCTGACTTCTGATTTCTTTTCTTCCTCTTATCAGTGCTAAGAATCTTCTCTTGCTCCTGAACTGGAAAGAGTTTTTTTTTTTCCTACTTCTTCCTGACCAAGTAGAACTTTTCATGCTCTGGTATTTCCTAATTATAGACTTCCTAGGCTTTCTTTTGATATCCAAAGAGAATGAAAAAAGTATGTTGATAAATTTGAAATCTATTTCATAGACTATCATACAATGACATTAATCCATAAAATTGCAAAGTCTGCATGTTGACAGATTAATACTTTTCTGTCTTCTCACAGAATAGCTGTGGCATTTCTGCATGTAGATCAAGGCTTTGTGAAGTAAATCCCTTAGTAAAAGAAGTAAATGAGTAAAATGACAGAAAGTTAGTGAAAAAACAAAGAGGATAAGTTGGATCCTCTTGGATCCATATTGGATTACTGAATTGGGACAGCCATGGAGAAGACATTAGGGAACCTCTGGCAAAGAGATTTCAAAGAAAGGTACAGGGATCAAAATGATTTGACTCTTAAGCAGCCATTGTGGTCATCTAGAAGACAAATGAGTGAAAACAATTATTTTGTTTATGACAAGAAATGTACACTACCATTCCATCACGAATAAAACCCCACTAAATGTTTCTATTCTGTTCAACACTTCTTGAGGTTATAACCTTGTGCTCAGATGAGACACACCATAGAAGCAGGGACTCCAATATTCTTTTGGTTACATGCTTTTAGCTACATACAGCTGATAGCATGAGCATGCGGGCATATAGCTTTCCTTCATAAAAGACTTCAGTGGAATTCACATAAATTTTTTGAATTCCATTTATTCATAATAATCAATATAAACTTTGTAAGATCAGATTGGTGTCTACTTTCAGATGACATATACAGAGAGAAAAGTGAACAATAGCCATGATAATGGGGAAAAATCCTATTACACAGCAATAGTATGGTGCTTTATTCCAGCTGAATGAAGCAAGGTGAGAGGTTTGAAGAATGGCATCATGTCCAGGTTGATCCACATTGAAGAAAGAAGAAATTTATAAGTGTTCAGGGAGGTTGATGCTAGACCTGATAGTCTTCCCTCTTCCTAAATACCAAAGCTAGAGAAGGAGGATTTAGAAATAAGAATCTAGAAAACTTTTCCCCTCCTATTATCATTGGTGTATGGTTAATCCATTGGAACAATACGTTAGAAGGAGCTTATTCTTATTCCAACTCTTTCTGCGAAAGCTGTTGCCCTACTTCCATTGTCTATTGGCAGAAGTGTTTAATAACGCTTATCTTTTGACCTTTTATCCATTTGCCCTTTGAGTTTATTTGCACCAGTCCTGTGAATCCATGTGATAGACAGCAATCTAGTGGTATTTCTTCTGTAAATCAAAACCACATCAAAGCAGCTTGCAAAGATACAGAACTCTACTTTCCCCTCCAAGAGGCCTGCAGACAGCAGGCAAGCACAGTGGAAAAGACGCAAGTGCAAATTGCAATCTCAGGTCATTTCCTCTTTGTTATTTACTTTCTTCACTTATGTTTGAACAAAATCTACAGTGTTACACATCTCAAAATACACAGATGAGTGTTGTATCAATAAGAGATAAATATGCAGCTTATGCTTAAGGTAAAGAAGGTGTTAGAAACTTAGTTTTTCACTTAATTTACAAACAAATTTGAAGGAGACTGTGTTAAGTGGAATAAGCGTGAACTGTTAATATGCTTCTCTTCTTTTCCCCTTTATTATTCTGTCAAAACGATAGAAAACACCCAGATGTATGCGCAGTACTGGCTTATTTCCAAACTCTGTCATTAGATTAGTATTCAACTTAATGTTCGGGGGTTTAGCCATTATAATTAATCATCCTCTAAGCGCAGAAAGATACTTAATACTCTGTCCCTACTCATTATTTAGATTTTTAGGTCTGTAGTGAGGGGCCTTAGGAAAAGATTAATTAAGTCACACACTTTAGGGTTATTCTCCCATCATTGAACAGAGGATTTACATATATAATGGGCATTAGTGTTGGGGAATATTTCCCCAATAATGAAAACAATGGCTCTCTAAGTGAGTTTGTCCAGCAACAATAACACAGACCTGATTTAACCTAATGAATGTTTCTAATATTTTACTTTTATTATTTATCTTTTTTGTACTGCACTAATAACCAACCAGTTTATACACTTTAGGCAACATATACTACGTTTTACGATAACGTGAAGGTTTATTTTAGCTTGGAAAATAGCTAACTCTATAGCCAAGTTACTGCATCGTACTCATTGAATCTCATTCTCTCAGCTGAAATATGATGGGTTAGAATGTGTAGTCTTTATGATTGCATATAATTAGAAAACACTAAAATTTGATATGTAACATATTTAGATAAAATGAGCCTTAAAAATTGGAAAATCAGGACAGAGTCTGGAATTTGCTATTTGGAGTGAAATAAAAAAGATTACCAATTTTAGTTTTACCAGTGCTAATTGAAAGTGCTTGAAATCTGTTGTATGTGGGAAAAGAAATCATTTTTAACATCTCTTTTCCCATTTACAAAATGTCCATTATTATATTGAAATGACCCAGTGACTCTTGCGCCAAATAGGGATGAATCTATGCTAAGAAAAATGTTTTGTTTTGGAAAAGCCTCTTCATGCTTATTCCACACATACTTATAAATATTGTCTGTGAGGCAGAAAAGAGGTTTAAACAGCTTGACTAACATTCTAGCACTGTTTTCTTATATTTTTTCACTATCACATTTTTTTTCAAAATGCAGTCCTTCATCCAGAATATTAATTCTCTACATATCACAAGAGATTCATCTAGTCACTCAATTAAACTCATCAGTCATCAAAATCCCTACCTTAGATAATCCATCATCGTAAGCTATTTTTTTCCCTATGGCTTTATTTTCCTTTATGGATGACATTTATCAAAGCATAAAACATACATGGGCATGAAGATGTTTACATTCTACCATCCTGTTTATATTTTCAACAAGGTAGATGCAATTTTTCAACTTCAAAAGGGAATTCCAGGTATGTTTTACTCTGTGGACTTTATATCAAAGAACAAAGTATAAATCAATACTATTACATATGTTAACTTTAAAAAATCTAATTGAATAGAAGAAAATTGCTTTTTCATTTATTTTCAATTCAAATTTTGAAATGTTAGGTTTTTAGTTGACCCTGGTTTATCCAGAAGGACCAGTTTAGCTAAATCACCAAAGATAGTTAAACACAAATCCAAACTGGATTATCCCCCAGGTGGAAGGATCATGGCTTGGGGAGCTTATTAGACAAACTGTAACAAATTGGAGATTATTTATTTGATGTATATAATTTCCTACTCAACTAGATTGTAACCTTTTGGAGGCAGTGACCAAATATTATATTTCTTTCATAACCTATAGAGCAAAGATCAGCAAATTGTTTTCTGTAAAGGGGTAAGTAATAAATATGTCCATTTTTTCTGGCCATATTGTTGTCTTTGGTGCAACTACTATACTCTGACATTTTAGTGCATAGTCAATATGTAAACAAATGAACATGGCAGTATTTCACTAAAATCTACATCTACGGTTTGTCCTGTGGACAACAGTTTCCTGATAATCCTATATGGGCATATATAAAATATAAATGCATAATAAAAATGAACTCAAATACAAAGTTGACATAAAATCTTATTTGCTTTTTAATACTACCTTTTTTTGAAATAATAATTTTTACTGTTGGTTATAACTTATCATCTATGTTCTACTATTGACATTCAAATCCATGTTGAATATAGCTGTTAACATAATTTTATACATAAGCTAATGTCAGCCATATAAAAATATAAACATGGAAGAAAAGACTAGAGGGCCAGTGGCAGCAGTTGAGTTTTTATGGTATAATGCTGGAGTTTTATTTGTTTTGATGTTCCCAAACTACTTTAATATGCATTACATTTATTTTTCTGAAAAAAAAAACTAAGCATTTTAACAACACGATACATTGCAATTGTACTACATGGATTAACTATGCACAAAAATAATAAAGATCTTCATGGTTCATTACTTGGAAAAAAGTTGGAAAACAATATTTTAAAATACATGAAAGGCATTCTATGCTAAGAAAAATACTTGACTCACCATGCAATTATTTTAGAGTGTTTAATTCCAAACTGTGATATCATATCACAATGAATGATTCTAGGACTTTAATTATTTTCATCACTCAAAAATTTGTTCTGATTTTCAGCACTTTGGTGGTACTATTTGAAGTTATCCATAAGATTATGCACCGGAAAGTCAGCACTAACTTGTTAACTGTGAACTAGAGGTGCACACTGCATGGTCCAGAATTTTACCACTTAAGAGTTTTCAAATTTACTTTTATTGTGCAAAAAAGCTCCTAAGGAATGTTGAATTTGTTTTAATTCATAATTTTGTTAGAGCAATCAGAACTCAAAAAGTTACATCAGAAAGTATTGCTATTCCTAACACAAAGAAATGATAAATGCCTGAGGTGACGGATACCCCAATTACTCTGATTTCATTAATTCACATTGTAGGCCTGTATCAAATAATCACATGCACTCTATAATGATATGCAATTATTATGTACCCACAACAACTTTTTAAAAAAGAAATAAATTTTCAAAACTACAAAAAATTTGTTGAGTTACAAAAAATAGAAAAGCAAAGAAAATATTACTATAAAGTAATATAAACAAGAAGCTGAAATACATTATAAAATTCTCTTCTATACCATTATATTTTTCAGTGCATTAGAAATATATTAATGTAGTAAGGAATCTGTCATTTGAAAATAAAAACAGAGGATCCTCCACTGTAGCATCCAGCTGTTCACCAACTATAGATTGAAAATATTTGAAAATAAAATAAAAAATAACAATACAACAATAAAAATAATACAGTATAACAATTATTTACATACCATTTACATTACATTAGGTATTGTAAGTAATCTAGAGGTAATTTAAATTATATGGGAGGATGTGCACAGGTTATATGCAAATACTACACCATTTTCTATAAGGGACTTGAGCTTCTAAGAACACTGGTGTCTGTAGGGGTCCTGGAACAAAATCCCTGATGATACCAAGGAAGTATTGTACATCCACACATTTTTAGCTCTGTGTTTGGATATTTTCTCCTGTCTCTACCATTTCAAATTGTTTGTATTGGATATTGATTACTCATTTGGTATTCAAGTTATTAGATAGAATGCCTGAATGAAACTTCTGAAGCTAAGAAAAATATTTTTCTTCCATAGAAGATGAAATCTCTAAAAATCTCTTTCTCATTTTCCAAAATGTTTTCCTGACTCTCAACAGTGGACACTGTCTGGGGGATGGACAGGTTTGCAGCTCAGACTGGGATGGGGCAAAGGCAATATATGTACCCTAAACATTTGTATCCCTGTAATATCCTGAAATTAAAAAAAATATATAATTTAAAAAAAAATTTTAAAATGGTGAGAATTAACGCATAAGCTATGATCTGTTGGGCTTTAAGTAACCATTTAACCTGCATGCATTTCAGTATGAAAAAGAAATTGTTATAGGATATGGATGTGTCTCATGAAATCAGAAGTATACTAGGTGTATCAGAATTCGACTAGAATGAAAAGATTGAGATATTATTGGGAATACATACAGTTCTCTCACTTGAACTGTTACCTGTGTTTGTCATTCTTCTTGTATTTTCTTTTCCACTGGAAATCTAACTCTTCTTCTTCTTTGTTTGTATGTCAAACTTTGGGACCAAGAGGGATTATATGCACCTGTCTTTAGTTTCATCCACTCAGAAAGACAGTGGTCCAAAATCTAGACTCCACGTGTGGATTAGCTCAGCCTGCGTGGATATACAGCTCTGAACCAATGAACCAATCCCCTATAGAGTAGAAGATGGGCTCATAATCCAGCAGCATCCCTGCTTTTGATAGAGCCATAAAGATCAGGTTTATGGCTCTATGGTTTTAGAGCCATACCAGTTATGATTTTAGAGGAGCTGTTTGCAAAAACAAACAGAAACAATAGGTGTTATCTAATGTAACATGCATTATTTTTTTAAAAAAATCTTCCTAAATTCATTGAGAATTCAAAAACAAAAGTATAAATTGAAAATTATAGTCACTCCCATTTTCTATAGACAGATGTATCATTTGTTAGGTTATGAAGTAGCTTGTTTTCCACGTAAGTTAGTGAGGAATTTCATGAATGTTTTTGGGATTCCTTCAAAATGAGGATACGGCTTTTCTCACTTGATTTTCTATCATAATGAATAAAGTTACTGCATTTCTGGGTATGACAACCTGGTTTTTTTTGGCATTTTTGTGCCAAATCCCATTTGTTAATGGTGTATTTTTATTTTAATACAGAAATAGATATTTTTGTTACTATTTAAGGATTTTTGTAATTATGTTCTCAAGTGAGGTTGTTGTTTCTTTCATCTCGAATAAGTGAGATCATTCTATTTCCTAAATGACTTCACTGGAATGTTGATCATGTCCAAGGTCAGTTTTAGTCTTCACCTTATTTATTAGTAGTGTTTGCCTCAGTTCAGTAGTTTTTCGTTTTTATCATGCTTTTTTCACTTGGCTTCCGAGTTATCATTTTCATCAATTTTCCTCCTGCTTAACTGGTCACTCTACCTCAATCTCTTACTATTTTAGTCTCACTGGATACTGAATTAAGTCCCTGGATTCATCATGTCTCCATCTACCCTCTTTGATAAATATTTCACTCATTTAGATGCTGAAAATTCCAAAATTTTTATCTCCAACCTGGCTCTTTCTCATAAATGGTTACATCCATGTTATCCAACAGTATATGATGGCAGTATGTATTTTTAGTTTTCTTTAATGAATCTAAATGTATTACCTTCAAAATATGGAACAATTCTAAAAATCCTGTCTTATATCATACTTACTCCACTTAACTACATTATGATTTCCCCATGCCCACAAAGAAAACATCTGAAAGCACATTATAAATTGCTACAAAATATTTTATGTCAGTATCTTTTATTTGGTTCCTCTAAAATTGTTACTTTTGGACTATATATATATATATATATATGTATGTATGTATGTACAGTGCTGCCAGTTTGGTAATGTCATAATAAAAATTGCAAAGAATGCATTTGTGAATATGTGAGTCATATATTCTTGGAAAATAAATTGATGAATCATTGAAGAGTTTTAATTTGTTACAGTGTACAGTTTTAAAGACATTTCAACTTTTTATTGAATCATCTTATAGAATTAAGTAATATTCATAGCTGTGTATAAATTGCCAAACACCTCACAAGATTTATGTAAATATTAAAACAGTTAAAAAATGAAATTATCTTGCTGTTTAGTAGTTACCATTGAGCTTGAAGGCTTTTTGCATGTATATTGGTGAGCCATGTTTAATTTTTTGAATATACCCAGTATTCAAGAACTGTGAAGCTTTTTAGAATTTACTCTACTTGCAAGCTAACATGCTAGCTTGTCATAGTTTGATGGATGCTGAGAGTGGATGTGAGATTCCTGAGTCAAAGACAAAGAACTGCATTACTCACAGTAACAGGAGTAACTACCTAGAGACACAAAGAACCAGTTAACATGTGCAAATGCAGTGGGTTGTGTTACCAGAAGGAAACTGTGCTTACAGAACTCAAATATCTTATAAAGGAGAGTATACCTGTCTGACTTTTGTTCAGAGTGAAACATTGTCTTCATTACCTGGAATAGAAAGCTAACTTTTTCCTTTGTTTTAGGAGAGAGTCACTGTCTCTATCTTCCAAAGTTATTTGTCTAATGCATTTAAAATATAGCCCAGAATAAATGCAGTCAGACCAGTTGCCAGCAAGACATACAGAATCCCAAAAGGTACATGGAGAATTGTTTTTCAACATTAGCAAAGATAATGATTTTTTAAATTTATTTTTTTAAACAACTTTCTAAACATATTTATAAACTTTTACTGCCTATGTATGTCTAATTTTCCTATCAAAATTTATCATACACATTTTGATTTTTATATGTTCCACTATAATGTTTTACATTTTGTTAAATATATAAATTTTTCTTTTTCTTTTCTTTTTTTAAAAAATCTTTCTTCTATTGTTAGGCTCAAAAAAGGGATACCCCTTCAATCGGAGCAAACAGCCACCTATGTTTATATCTGGTTGCCTTTAAACCATTAATTAACTTTGGTTTTCTGGTGAGAAATGGGCTTTTAACTTAATTATTTTGCAATTGTTATCCAATTGGCCAAGTGAAATTTATTTAATAATTTATCGTTTTCTTTTTATTTGAATAATCTTTTTATCACAAACTAAAACATTACTAAGCCATGGATTCCTCTATTTCTGCATTTTAACAACACTGTTGTGAATTTATAAACTATTTTAATACTCTTAAATTTTTTCAATAAATACTTGTTAACTGAGACGCTGTACAAATGGGACAAGTGGTCAAAGTTACAATTTTGGCTTCCACACATTTACAATGCAGTGAAAGAGACAAGGAAGGAAACATATTTATGAAATATGGGAGCTACAGGAACTAATAATAACAGGCATCTACCCAGCCAGGATTGGGTTGGATGTGAGTTGTGGCTCAGAGAGAACTTTCCACAGAAGTAAACTTGAGAGCAATTAAAGAGAGTATAATGATGGAGCGCACATTTCTATTTATTATGCAGGGATGCGGGTGGGAAGTAAGAAAACATAAAACTTGATAGATAACCAAGGTCCAGATATATAGGCACTTTATTTTCAGAGAAATGGAAAGCCAGAAGTGCTTTTTATCAAGCAGACATTTATTTGACAATTTCCAAGTTGGCTCTTAACCTAGTATGGTTAGTAGTTGAGGTTAAAGGTTGAGAGCAAGTTTATGGAAGGGGATGGAGGATCTGGAGGCAGAAGAGCAGCAAGAAGGCAACTGTCATCCAACTGCATGGACAAGTGGTTCCCTTGGCCTTCTGAAGGTTTACTGAGAAATCAACTTGCAAACGGCTGTGTAATTAAAGAAAAGGCAAACAAATTTATTTGACGTGTATACATGGACGTCTTCGGAGTGAAGATCCAAAGATACAGGGGAAATTGTCCATTTTTAAGCTTAGGTTCAATAAAGTATAAATCTATGTAGAAATATAGTTGGAAAAAAAGGGTAGGGTTTAATGCTAATACACTGAGCAGGCAAACCCTGCAAAGCCTGTCTCTCTAGATTCTTCTCAGCCTCTCTGACTAGCATCCTCCTTTCTGGATGTAGGCAGGACCCTCTCTGGAATGGGGGTCTTATGACTTACAGTCGAACAAGGCAGGTCAGATAATTTCTTCATGGCCAGTTTTTACACAGAGTATTTTTAGGTTTAGGCTGACTTTCAAGAAAAGGAGTTCTGTTTTCTATGACCCACCTTAGGGAAGAGGGATTCTATTTTCTATGATGAGAATAGAGACCCTCTCCCTTAAGGGAGAATGGGACTGAGAGACAGGAGGGCACAAGAAGGTCAGAGAAAAACTTTTGCATCTGAGGCTGCTTCGGAGGCCTTCATTCTGGGATATTGATTTCTGAGGCCCAACACAGTAGTTACAATTCATGTAGAATTTGAGAATATTTCAACCAGTCATTAAGAATGAAAAGAAGAGACAGATTTAAGCAACAATGAAGAAGTTGAAATGGCAAGATTTGGGGATAGGTTGAACCTAGAGGGAGAAGCTTAAAGGGAGAAAGTCTTTAGAAATAACATCTGGATTTCTGTTTGGCACATGGCCTGATAATTGGAATGAAAGATATTAAAAAGGACAAAGTTTGTGGGTATGTGGGAAGGTGATTTCCTTGTCATGACTTCTATATAAAAATTGCCTTATCATTCCCCAGTTACTGTTCCAAAAAAAGTTCAAGATATTTCTGATTGTGAACACACACACACACACACACACACACACAGGCAAACTAAAAGCAACCTGTCCTCCCAAATTTAGAGAATCTTTTTGTTGGGATTTCACAAAACTTAATGATCCTTATTATTGATAATAGTGAATCTTTACATTCAAGGATATCATATGTTTATTTATTGCTTTCATACTTCACTTGTAGTTTTCATTGCTAGTTTTTTTGACCATATAACCTATGATCATTATTCTCTAAAGTCATTAATATCTTTATTTTATTCCAAATATATACAGAAAATTTTCAAATATACATTTATGATTATACTTCATAACATGCCAATTATGATAAGTTAATTCTACATGACCATACTTCTTAATTCACATGCATTTTCTAATAACATTTCTATTTATTTTTTGAGTTTTCTATTTAGAAAACTATAGCTATAGAATCTGCTAATAACAATACATTTATTTTCTCTTTTCCAATAGGGATGCCTCACATACCTATTTCTTATGTTATTTAATTGATTAGAACTTTTCAGACTTTGATAGATAACAATGAAAATAATAGGGAGTATTGACTTTCTCCTATAATTAAAAAAAAATCTTCAAAGTTTCGGAATGCTGATGGCTGTTGTTTTGTCACAAATACGTTATATTGTTATAAAACATAGCCTGCTCTTTTACTTAGCGTAGTGAGGAATTTCATAAATATGTTTTGAGATTTTCCATGGGAATCATATGATTTTTCCTTTGACTTTATAATCTGATGAATGATATGAGTGCATTTCTAAGCGTGCGAACATTTTTTAAAATTCTGGGATAAGTCCAAATTGTTAATGATATATTCTCATTCTAAAACTGAGTTAGATTTTATTGATCACACTTTTTTTATTGATCACATTTTTATTTAGGATTTTTTAAACTATGGTCATGAGAAAAATGTTTTCTTAAGAGAGATTTTAAATTTCTCTAAGATGACTTCATTGGTTTCTTCTGAAAGTACAGAAGTCAATTTTTAACCTTCTTACCACCAATGGCATTTACAACCACTAAGCATTTCCTGGTGAATCTACTTTCTCTACTTGGCTTACAAGGTATCACCTTGAACTGATTTTCTGCCTCCTACTGGCCAGCTCTTCCTTAGTCTTTTCTCTTGGTCTCTCAGCTCCCTGCATGTCCCCTTCCATAGGCTTGCCATGCTCTGGGTTAACTTCTCAAGACTTTTGATTTAAAAGAACTTATTTGCTAGATACTTTCAAATGTGTTCATCTCCTAACCTTTCCATCTTTGTACTTGACATCTCTTCTTAACATCCACTAGATGCCTCAAACATAGAATGTCGCAAACTAAAATGATCTCTGTCCTCAAACATTCTTTGGTCATAGATTTCTTTGTGTCAGTTAATGACAGCCTGATTCTTTTTGGAATTTTTTTTTTTTTTTGGCAGTGGGACATTGTGGATGTTATTTTTTAAATATTATTAAGATATAATTGATACACAAAAATTGAACATATTTAATATACACATTCTGATGAGCTCCAACATATGCATATACCCATGATGCCATCACCCCAATCAAGATACCAAACATATCCACTACCTCCAAAAATTTGTTTGTGCATGTGTGTGTGTGCGTGTGTGTGTGTGTGTGTGCATTTGGGTGATAAGAACATTCCACACGACATCTAACTTCTTAACATATTCTAACGCGCACAACACCGTCTTGCTAACGAAGGTACTGGGTTGTACAGCAGACTCTGTCCTTGGTAACCACCACTCTATTCTCCGCTTCTTTCTCCTCTCTGAAACACTCAGAGATACATCTATAACACCTCACCTTCTCTTTCACCTTAGATGCAATCATCAGGAAACTTAGCTGGTTCTAAATTTAAAATATATTCAGAATATTTCTCACCACATTTCAATCACACCCTTAGCTCAAGTCACACTCACCTCTAGCCTGAATCATTGCTTCTTAGTCTTTTCTGTTTTGATGCTTTTTACTCTTGCTTTTTTCTGCCAGCTTATGTTTCTAATTCTTGGAAGAGGGACCACGTGAGCACTAGGGGTTGACTTTGTTCAGAACTGAAACATTCAATTTTGCTATCATTTTATAGATGAGGAAATTGATGTCCAGATAGGTGAATTATTTTTTGATGACCACACTGCCTATTTGTCATTAGCCAAGAATTAATTCTTGCTTGCCAATGTAGCTCTAAGGCATGTTAATGATGATGTGTTGTTTGTAGGAATTAGAGACTACAAGGATCACAAGAAGAAATTCTGTTTGGGTTTTTAAAAAGAATAAAAAAGCCTTTGGTAATATTATGTGACAGTATTACATGCCCTTTTATATGACCGTCAACCTTCCATACAAGTATAATTTCTCTCATGGTTGATTTACATATTATCTCTATTTATTTGGGTCGCACTCCCATTTTAAAATTGGAAGAGTGGCATGAAACACCTGTCACTTATGCAAGTAAATATTGTAGCCCTATTTCAATTCTGTTTTTTTAAATTTTATCTTAGGAAAAACAGATGATTGTTTAGCAGGAATTGACTATCCATTTGAATGGCTTCCTGTGTTGTATTTTTATTGCCTTTAATTTTCTGTATATTATGATGTTTTGACATCTGAAAAAACCTTTCTGGCTGGGGAGAAACTGCTCGCCTTAGGGCTAGTCAATTCTTAGAGATAACAGAGGGCTCAGCCTGGAGCATGACTTTGCTATGCAAACTACACAATCCAGAGCCACACCTCGGCTATCTGACCTGTACACCAATATTCCAACACCTGTACAAGGCAATATTCTTCTGCCTTACTCATTGCAGGGCCAGGTGTTAAGTAAGAGCCACCCCTATAGCTCAGAGCCCAGTGAAATTATTCGAACTATACATTCCTAAGATGCTCACCCTGTCCTGCATTGTCTTTGCTGCAGAAACCCCAATAAAGGCAGTGGCCTAGACCTTCCCCTCGCTCCTGTCTCCCGACCACCTTGGTATCTTTCTCCTGTGGTTCAATGTGGCTTGCAGCACCTACTGTCTCTAGGAACTGTGAGTGTATTAAACTTTGTTTTCCTGAGTCTCTTTTCTGTCTCCTCTTGTGGCCAGACTTGACTGAATGGATCACAAAAACATACAAAACACTTTGCTCTCCCTGACAAGCCTGCCTTCTGCTGTGGAAGAATTAAAACAAGCATCATTTGGATCAGGGATGCTAGTATACAAATATCACATCCATTGGCAAGTAAGCCATAATTTTTCTCTCACTGTTTCGTCACATGTAAACTGAGTCCCTTCCCCTCCCCCCCAAAATTTACTACACTATATTTTAAAGATTTAAATAAAGGAATTAAATTAAATAAAAGTAGGTGAAATTAAGTAGAAGTACTAGTATAGTGGCTGGCAAATATTAGACTTCCAACACATTTTAATTCCTTTACTTCCTCTATTTTTCTTTTATACTTTAAGATTTTTGTAAGTAGAAAAGGGCTTAGTAATCATACTATGCCTTAATGATAATAGATACTTAAGATTATCAGTTCCATGGACATTTTACAAAATGGAGCAGTTAACAAAATTGTGTTGTCAGTTTGCAGCTAAGAAAAACGAAATCCAAATATTTGAGCGGCAAATGACAGCTAAATACCTTGTGAAAATAAAATGAATAAATGTCTTTGTTTTTTAAGAGTTAACTCTTCCATAATGAAGAGAAATAAGGAAGCGTTTGTAGAGGCTGACAGATTACTTATCTAAGGAGGTGGTAACAGAGTAATCGAAAACAACCTCGGAGAGGTGGACCAGCTTAAACTCTCCCAATTTTCAGGGGAGAAGTACAAGGACAAGTAGGTTAAGTATCTCATTCATTTTATTCAATCTTGGGTAACTAGAAAAGGGACTATAATCCAAGTGTTTTGAGATTTACATCACTGTTTTGTTGTTCTTATTTTTGGTGTCATGGGAATGGTTTTCATTTTGTTCCCCCTACACCATGATTCCAGGTTAATTATATCTAAACAGCTTGGGAAGATTCAATTTTTAAAATAGTTGAAAAATTCAAATTCAGAGATACAAATCACAGTGAATAAACATAGATTAAACCGTCCTTTACTATGATACCTCAAATCCCTCAAGCTTTAAGTAATTACTGTTCTTTGGCAAAAATATGTAATTATTCAAGTGAAAATTGATTTGGCAACACCTTTGTGAGACTTTCTTTTGTATAAGACAGGAAGTGATGAGTATCTTTAAAAATGTAAGTTAAGTTATTCCACTCCAGGATAAATGTTTTAAACAACTCTAGGAAAATATTTAGCTATGGAGTATACTAAATTTATTACTAGAACTCTTGTGTTGAATGCTACATGGAATGATTTAGCATATATATTAGTAAGGAGACAACAGTGAAGAAAAACTATAAGTGATTTACTACCAGTCACATCATGCTGGAACTTGTGCAGTGTGCAAATTACTTTAGTAAATCCTAAGCATTGGCAAACATGTTTTAATTGACTGTATTAATTGGTTAAACCAAATACACAAGTAGACAAATAAGGGTAATTTTTAGATTTTGTAATCTTATATTTGGCTAAATTAGCTATCAAATTTGGTTAAAAATAGAAAACACTGCAAAGATGCCATAATCTCTTTTTAATTTTTTTCATTTTTAACTATTATGGCTGCATAATAGTTGTATATATCTATTGGGTACATGCGACGTTTTGATACAGGCATACAATGTGTAAATCTCTTGATACACAAAACTGTGAGTCTTTATGGTCACATGCCATGGAGTACCTTGGAAGAGTCTGGATGAGGGGTGCAGCAGGGTAACTAACCCCTCTAGTGGTTAGGATTCAGTGGATCACTGATATTATTGGGTAGACAATGTGGCATATTTTTTTACTTTGAAATAAAAAAAAAATACTTCCAGCATATAATGATTAACACATAGAAGTCAGGAGCAGAATGGTGTTTAACAGGAGCTGGGTGGAAGGGGGATAGGGAGATGTTGATCAAAAGGTACAAAATTTCAGATATATAGGAGAAATAAGTTCAAGAGCTTTGTTGTATAACAAACATGGTGACTATCGTTAATAATGATGTGTTGTATGCTTGAAAATCACTTCGAGGGTGGGTTTCAAGAGTTTTCTCTGCAAAAATAAATAAATAAACTTAGATTAGCAAATCCTCACCAAATACAAAATCTCACAGGTTACACCCACTAGAAGAAATCATGCATGACATATGAGCTGGGGGACAAATCACTAGTAGCACACTACCGGAGTGCTACCCTATCTCTTTAGGATGAAAAAGAGGAAGGCAATTTGGTACATGACAGGCATGAAAACTGGATCACCCCAAAATTGCTACCAGACTTGCACTAGAACACAAAGCATCACAACCTGAGAAAAGTCATTAAAATTATGTTTTTCCCCTCAAACAAATCAGAAAGAAGAAAACAACCCCATTAAAAAATGGGCAAAAGACATGAACAGAAGTTTTTCAAAAGAAGATAAACTGATGGCCAATAAACATATGAAAAATTGCTTAACATAACTAATAATCAGGGAAATGCAAATTAAAACCACAAGGAGATGCCACCTTACCCTTGTTAGATGGCCATTATTAAAAAATTTTAAAAAAGTAGATGCTCACGGATGCCATGAGAAAGGGACACTTATACACTGTTGCTGGGACTGCAAATTAGTACAACCTCTATGGAAAGCAATGTGGAAATTCCTCAAAGAAATAAGTGTAGATTTATCATTTGATCCAGCAATCCTACTATTGGGTATTTCCCCCAAATAAGATGTCATTTTATCAAAAAGACTCCTGCACTTGAATGTTTATTGTAGCCCAATTCATAGTTACAAAGATGTGGAATCAACCTAAGTGCCCATCAATTCATGTCACCAGGGAGTACTACTCACCCATAAAAAGGAATGAAATATTGTTTTTTGCAGCAACTTGTATGGCACCAGAGACCATCATCCTAAGTGAAGCATCTCAGGATTGCAAAAACAGACACCACATATACTCACCAATAATTGGGAGCTAAATGATGAGCACACATGTGTACAAAGAGATGTAAAAGCACATTGGAAATTAAGAAGGGGGAATGGTAGGAGGGGGCTAAAGGGTTAAACCTTATCTATCAGGTATAATGAACACTATTCTCTTGAAGCGCATGCTAAACGCCTCCACTTAAGCATTAAACAAGGTCTCAATGTAACAAAAATATTTTTAATCCTTTAATGTTTTGAAATAAAATTAAATTTAAAAATTATGTTTTTTTCCATATTCCTAAATTGTACATAATTGCTATGGATCCATGGTTTGGGATGAAGTAGCAGGAAGAATCTGAAGTCTATGAAACTTTCAAAAACCTCCCACAACTATAGAACAAAGCCCAATACTGACCAAAGATTGCTTGAAAGAGAATTTAAATTTATCATAATGAAACCAAAAAGGACAAAGGAAAGAGATAGCCATGTTTAAAATGATCGAAGGAAATTGTGAGGAAATTTCAAATAGTAAATGACCATAACTTAAAGAATTGCTAGAAATTACAGGAGAGTGTGAGAGCTGCAGAACCAGAAAAACTTTCCTGAGCCATCCATTCCTCCTAAAATTTCATGAAGCTAATTTCATGTGGCCAAAAAATAGAAATTGCAATAATATTTCATATATTATTATTTCAAAAAGAAAGAAAATATTCCAGGAAGGCATGTCACATAAGAGATAGAAGTTTCAATGGAATGTTTTAAAACAAGTTAAAATAAAATAAGAAAATGATAGAAGACATAACTGCAAAAATCTGAATTCAGAGATGAGATGAGAGGGCACAGAAAATAATTTCAAATGAATGAATACAATTACTTCCACAATGAAGACTAACGTAGAAGACATAGAGGTGATGCTTTCAGAGAAATAAAATAAGCAAAGGAAAAAAATCAAAATCAAAGAGAAGCAATGAAAGATTAAAAAGTTTCAACGAAAAGTGACTTGGATAGAATATGTTAAAGGGATATCTAATCAACCAATAATAGATGACCTCAAATAAAAACAAAAGCAATGAAGCAAAAATTATGATAGTATAAAATTTCTCAGAACTATATTCCATATGTAATATATGGAATACTGATAAAAGTATACTATAAAATAAATATATATTCTTTTAAAATAATTGTTTGCTGTCCTTGCTATGTCCTTGATCTTTCGTTCAAGAGAAATGTTTGAATGCTTCCTTTTATTTTCCACTATTCTTAACTCTTTACATCAAATTTCTTGCCCAATAATGATCCTTCTTCCATCAGGATTCTGGCATATATCTCCTTTCAGTGATGAATCTATATCCTCCCAGCATACTCAAAGCTTTGGTCAAATCATTTATTCAACAAACGTATGCTGAGCTTCCCTAAGTGTTGGTGATACTGTAATAAAAAAGTTACAGAGTCCCAACCTTCATGAATCTCCCACCTAGTGGGAGAAGTGTTCTAATTTTTAACTTGGTCTGCAATTATTTGTCTTTCTAAACGTTATGATTTCCTCCAGGGTGTCTGAGATAACCTGCCAATATGAGCCCCACCTGTTTCTACTTAAAAAATTCTGCAGTATGAGACAAAGTTCAGGTTTTGGTTTCAAAACACTTAGGCTTAAACCTCATCTTTGGCTCATACTAAATATATAACTTTAATTAAGGAACTTAATCTTCCTAAGCCTCATTTCCTCTGCTATAAGAAGGCCATAGTAATAGTTTACTCTATGGGTTTATTGTGAGGATTAATGGAGCAACATATGAAAGTGCTTTGGAAATTTAAAGCACAGTATAGATTTGCGGTTCCATTGTTACTGAACATTTCCACATCAAACTCAATGTATCTACTATGGAATTCATTTAATCTTCATTCAGAAAGCATTTCCCGAATGTCTGCTAGTTCCCAGGCCGGCTAGTTGCTGCTTCTGTTTGTAACCACTACCCCTCCCTCAAGATTTTCTCATGTGGAGGCTCACATTTTTGCTCTAATTGCTGTCATCTTCCCATTTGTGCATTTAAAAATGATCGTTGTCACTAAACCATTTCTTCTTAATTATCAACATCCTGTTGATTTCTTTCTGGCTTACTGGTGTTTTCTTTGTGAAGTTTCTGACATCTCTTCCATCACTTGTTTTCTTATTTCTGCATCTATTTAAGGGAATCACAAAGAATCCCTTATATCACTTAAGGATGGTGCAATTATGTTTAAAACTATCCTGTTGTTTTTAAAGTTAAACAAACATATTTTAAGTACCTACTTTCTTCAAAGTTGCTAGCAGAATGACTTATTGCAAAATTTATGAGGAATCCAGGAATAGAATAAGCATAAGAAGTGCTTTCAATGTCTAATGTCTAATGGCACAATGAGGTAGCTAGAAAGATAGATATATCAAACTTTGGGCATATGAAAAACCATATTCTAATAGAATAAACTAAACATTAATATAAGCAATTTTGCATGATGACCCAAAAATAATCCCTTGCATTCAGTATGGCTACTTTTTTTGATCCAGAAGGTAGGTAAAAGTCAACAGAGATAAAGTTTTCTCTTTACTAGTCCTACAGATAGATACCCTAAATTTAAATAGGATTTTGTGGGGGCATTGAGTTTAGATGAGACCCAAAAGATGAGGAAAATGGGTAAGAAAGCCCTCTAAAATCAGGGTAGTTAAATACCTCTCAGCAGGATTTTATTGCAAAAAACCCTAGCCCATTAACATGCACACACACACACACACATACACAACTATATATACTGTTTAGAGGCTAATAAACGTCTAGAGACTGAAAGAAGTAATGCTAGAGAGTCATTAGGATTTTGTAGAATTAAAGCACATACTATTGCTCAATCTGCCTTTTTCTCAAGAGAAAGAGTCCCAGAGAACCTCGCAGAGATGAAGTCCTGGTAGGATAAGTCCCAGGGCATCTGCATTCCCTCTGTAGATCTGTAGTCTGGAGTGTAGAGAGAAAGAGAGAAGCACAAAAAATAATCTACAATTTCATCCTTAACACAAGGATTCCTGAGTGACCATTGACTAAAATGTGAAAGTTAACTCATCCAAGCCACCTTGAAAAGGTGATATTATCATAGTCAATAGCATTGCTAGAAATGTGAATCTATGACTATATCAGCAAAGGACAATTACTCTGGCATGTTTATGTGAGGCACCAAACCAGTCTGTGAAGGAAGAAAACACAAATGACAGAATAAGAACTGATAATGTGGAAATTATGATAGACACAGAAGCTTTTAAAAATAATTGAAGTGTCATTGTTCAATTCTACATAAATAAATTTGCAATCCTAAATAAAATAGATGGTTTTCTAGGAAAATATAAACTAACTAACCTTACTCCTGGGAGAAATAGAGAAAACTATAAAGAGCTATACACAGGTAAGTATCAGGTCTAGCAAATTTCAAAGCATATTCCACCAACTATTTAAGAAATACAATAAAATAATTGATTCAATATACCAAATGAAATATCTAGGAATACATTAATCAAGAGGAGCACTATGTATGTACTCTATGGACTACTTTGACAGAGTAGATTTTTGAATGTAACAAGATAGGTCAACTTGAGTGGTAATATATTTTGGGAGATCAGCTCACTATAAATTGTGACTGTAAATACTGTAAATGCTTTGTAGTTTTCCCCCAATAAAAAAGAAAAAAAAAAAAAAAAGAAATTTGAGATGTTTGCATAAATAAACTTTTCTTATCCTGCAGGATTGAAACAGAAAGAAAAAGGAACATTATTTTTTAAATGAAGCTAGTATTATACACACATAAAAAATGTTCAAAAAGATAGGAGAAAAAAATCACAGATCAGCCATCCTTTTGAATATCAGTGGAAAAAATCTCATGTGAAAACACAATCTGGCTTCAAAATGTTATTGACACATCATGACCAAGTAGAAACTATGATAGTAATGTAAAAATGTTAGAATATTTTATTTATCATATTAATAAATGAAAGTTAAAAACTTATAATCATCTCCTTATGTATTTAATAGGTAGTTTAAAATGCATTGTCCATTCTTTCTAAAAACTGTTATTTAAATATGAATAGATCATTACTCTTATAATAGATAAAATAAATTTCTATCTCTACAATGGATAAAATGAAATTTCCTATAAGCACATGATCTTAATTTGATGAAAGCATATAAAACCTTATTGAAAGCATTTTCTTTGAAGTAGAAATCATAAAAAAGCTTTTTTTCTTTTTCATCTTTATATTATTATTAAACATTGTTCTGGACATACAGACATATTTAAAATGAAAGAATAAAAGTTTCAGCAAAGAAACAGAAATATTCAATAGAAAAAAATTAGAAGACAGAAAGAGAAGAACAATGTGGAAATTTTAAAACTGAAAAAATACAAAAAACAAAAGTTCTATGGTTCTGTTCAAGACCAAAATGGAAAGGAGAGAGAAAAGAATCAGTGAATTAGAAGATAGAATAGTAGAAATTATCTAATCTGGATAACAGAAATGAAATAACCCAGAAAAAAATAAACAGAGCCTCAGGAATCTGTGGAACCCTAATAAAAATTTATTATATATGTTTTCAGAGCCCAAGAAGGAGAAAAGAAAAAGAATAGGATTAACAAACTAATTAAAGAAATAGTGGGAAAAAAATTCCCAAATGTGTCAAGAGACATAAACTTACAGGTTATAGGGACTGAGCAAACCCAAATAGAAAAACAAAAACCAAAAAACCCATGCCAATGCACTTCATTATTAATATACTGAAAACTAAAGAAACGTAAAAAGAATCTTGAAAGAAGCCAGAGAAAAGGGACTATTTACCTACAAGAAAATCACAGTTAGAATGACAATGGATCTCTCATTAGAAACCATGGAGGTCTAAAGAAAGAGAAACAGAATTTTCAGATATTGAAAGGAAAGAACTATTTACCCAGAATCCTATGCTCAGTGAAAATATCATTCATAATAAAAAGGAAATTAGGATATTCTCAGGTGTTGGAAAAGTGAGAATTCTTCACCGAGCTTAATTTAAAATGTGTGTGGAGATGTAAAGGACCTATAATAGTTAAAACAATCTTGATATCTTGATAAAGAAGAACTAAGTGGAAGGAATTCCTCTACCCAATATTACATACAACTACCATAATCAAAACAGTGTAATATGGAATGCCGGATAGATGCGTGGTTCCAGGACTGAAACAGAAAACACAGAGATACACCCACACTATTATTCCCAACTGATTTTTAACAAAGGTGTAAATCAAAACTACAATGAGATATCATTTATCTCCAGTGAGAATGGCCTTCATCAAAAAGTCCCAAAACAATAAATGTCGGTGCGGATGCAGAGAGATAGGAATACTCATACACTGCTGGTGGGACTGCAAACTAGTGCAACCTCTGTGGAAAGCAATATAGAGATAACTTAAAGCGATACAAGTACATCTAACATTTGATCCAGCCATCCCACTACTGGGCATCTACCCAAAAGAACAAAAGACACTCTATAAAAAAGACATCTGCACTCGAATGTTTATAGCAGCACAAGTCACAATTGCAACCAAGTGCCTATCAATACACAAGTGGATTAATAAAATGTGGTATATGTATACCATGGAATACTATTCAGCTATAAGAAACAACGATGATATAGCACCTCTTGTGTTTTCCTGGATAGAGCTGGAGCCCATTCTACTAAGTGAAGTATCCCAAGAACAGAAAAATAAGCACCACATGTACTCACCAGCAAATTGGTTTCACTGATCAACACCTAAGTGGACATATAGGAATAACATTTATCGGGCATCGGGCAGCTGAGAGGGTGGAGGAGGGGCTGGGTATATACCTACATAATGACTGCGATGCGTACCATTTGGGGGATGGACACGCTTGAAGCTCTGACTTCGGGGGGAAGGTGAAGGCAAGACAACATATGTAACCTAAACACTTGTACCCCCGTAATATCCCCATAATATGCTGAAAGAAAAAAGAAAAAAAAAAGCCAAAGATGCAAAATCCAATCAGTGGAGGAAAGATAGCCTTTGCAACACATGGTGTTGGAAAAATTGGACACCTATGGATAAAAAAAAAAAAAAAGTAAACTTGACCTTAGTCTTGTACCTTATACAAAAATTAACTCAAAATGAATTGTGGAATTAAAGTGAAATGTAAAACTATAAAAGTTCCACTTAAAAATAGGAGAATATTCTTTGCATTTACTGGTAGGCAAAGAATTCTTAGACTTGATAGCAGGACCAAAAAAACAAGATACAGAGTGGGAGAAATTTTGCAAATCACTTATCTAACAGAAGATTAGTATCTAGGTATCCAGAATTTATAAAATACTCTTGAAATTCAACAATAAAAAATCAAATAATCCAAACAGAACATGATCAAAAGACATAAAGAGACATTTTACTAAAGAAGATATACAGGAAGATATGCAGATGGCAATTGAGCACATGAAAAGGAGTTCAACATCATTAGCCATTAGGGAAATGCAAATTGAAACCACAAGGATATGTCACTACATACTCATTAGAATGATTATTGTAAAAAAAAAAAATAGTTACAGTAACAAATCATAATGAGGATGGAGAAGAACTGATCCACTCATATGTTGCTAATGGGAATGTAAAATCATACAGCCACTCTCTGAAACAGTATGTCACTTTCTTAAACACTAAAATGCAGCTAAGCAATTGTGCTCCCGAGCATTTATACAAAAAAAAAAAAAAAAGAAGAAGAAGAAGAAGAAGAAGAAGAAGAAGAAGAAGCAGAAGAAGAAGAAGAAGAAGACATGCTCACACAAAGAAAACTGTACACAAATGTTTATAACAATTTTATTCATAATAAAAAACTGGGAGGATACAGATGTTCTTCAATGGGTAATGATTAAGTAAACTGTGGTGTAACCATACCATAGAATATTCTCAGCAATATAAAGGAATAGCCTATTGATACACATAACAGCTTGGATAAATCTCCAAAGAATTATGTTGAGAAAAAGAACTAATCTTTAAACTTTGCTTTAAAATGTGATTATATTTATATAATATTCTTGAAATAACAAAGTATAGAGCAGAACAGATTACTGGTTTCAATGGGGTTAAGGATGAAATGGAGGTAGGAGGAGTCTGGGGGTGGCCACAAAAGGGAAACAAGCAAGATGTTGTGGTGATACAGTTTTGTATTTTGACTGTGTCAATATCGATTTACTGGTTGTGATATTCTGTTTTTGGAAGATGCTACCATTTGGTGAAACTGGATAAAGTGCACAAAGGTTATTTCTGTATAATTTCTTACAGTTGTAAATGAATCAACAATTATCTCCCAGTAAATGTTTTTAAAAAGTCAGAAAGGAAGAGTTATTTTAAAAAAATGTGATTATTTTAAGATATAACATTTTTATCCAGAAAATAATAATAAATAAGACAAGGTAAAAAATGGCTAGATACAAAGTTACATATCTTTTAATGTAGACAAATAACATTGAGCTAGAAGATATAGTCAAGAAATTTTAAAACTCTGTAGAAAGAAACAAAAGCATAATAAATGAAAATATTTCATTTATTGTTATGCTCTTGAAAATGAAATCGTATTATGTCCCAAAGACATCTTTTTTTCCTAAATCAATCTATGCATTTTATGTAATTCTAATGAAAATGTCAACTGAAATATTTTTAAAAACACCACTGTGATTATAGAGTCCTTTAGACAAAACAAATGACAACACTTCACATGGTAAGTGTGTGTGGGAGGTATAGAGAGAGATGGAAAAGTCAAAAAATGTAAGAAATAAGGAATAATACAATAATACTATACACCGTACAATTCAGTATATTTAAGAGATATTTCAAGTCATAGAGAAAATATTTCTTATTAAATAAATAGTATAACATTGAGTTGAAAAATCAATTTGAACTTATATTAAAATAAATTAATAAAATAAAAATATATAAATATTTATATATAAATAAATATAATATAAATAAAACATTTATATTAAAATAAACTCCAGAATAACTGAATAATTAAATAAAAGAAAAATGTCATTAAAGTACAATAAAATAAACACAGCGTATCTCACTTTAATTCATTTTGTTAATGGGTAGGTCATCTCAACAGCATACAAATTCCAGAAGGTATACATGAAAATGATTAGGAAGTTCAAACTAAATAATTTTTTAAAAAATGAACAATTTTCTAAGAGCACAACATTCGCAGATAGTTAACCATTTGATATTTGTGTCAATTGTTGCTGTGTAGCAAACTACCAGACAATCTCAAAGGCACACTGCAGAGAGATTTTTTCTCATGCACATGCATCCTCCGGTTGCCTCTGGATGACGTAACCCAGACTGTGTTGTGCTGGGTGGCTCTGCTTCAGCCTGCAGCACCAGTGGGGTTTCGATTCTGGCTGTGGTCGGGATCTGGTCTTTATTATGGTGACCAGGCTAAAAGAGCAACTATGGAGAGCAAACCTCTTCTAATTGTGGATCACAAAATGTCACTATTTGGGACCAATCTTGTAAATAAATTTTAATTCTCTACTCCTGCCACGTCTACTAACTCATCTTTGGCCAAAACAAATCACATTGATAATGACAAAGCCAAAAGGTGAAGAAGTGTACACCCTCATGACATGGTGATGTCCAGGATTTTCATGTATAATGCTACCAAAGAGGAGTAAAAATTGGGACTAATAGTTCAATTTTCAACAGTGAGGGTGAATTTACAATTCATACTAAATAAAAAAAGGAACTTGTACATAAAAAGCAACTACAAATCCATTAGAATCAAATTGGGATGCAAAAGAAAAACTAACAAGTGATATGACTAGGCGGTTTTCAGAAAATAAACATGCTTTAATTATATGCAAAGATATTCTATTTCATTCATCATAAGATGAATGTAAATTTAATTTGGCAAAGATTGGCAAGAATGAAAACATAATAGAGCTACCTTGCATTGGTGAGGCATTCTCATATATTACTGACAGGTACATAAACTGGAATATCTATAGAGGGAATTTACATAAATATTTACATATATTAGCATATATTTATTTATATCTTTTACATATATATGTTTTAAATGTACTCAATCTTAGACCTAGAAAGTTTATTTCTTTATATAAATTTATCCTACAACTATATCCCCACATTTGCTAAATAATTGTGTTCAAGATCATTCATGGAAATAGTTAAAACAGTAGAAGGAAACGTCTAAATGATTTTCCATTTCTGACTGATTATTTAGATCATAATCCATCTATACATTCCCATTTTAGGACAAATTAGACTGCTTTATATGTACCGAGGTACAATGATCTTCACGATATGTTAAAAGTGAAAAAGCAAGATACAGAATAAAGTTTGTGGTATGCTCACATTGCTCTATGAATAAAGAAAAACATAGAAAGAGATTTTGTTTGTGCGGAAGTCGGTAAATTTGCAGAATATGCCTGAAGAATAAATAAGAAATTAGTAAGAGTGCTGTCTCAGGAAAGAGAAAATTGGAAGCAATTAGCAGCTGTCACTGAGGTGGATGCTAAAATAAACGTTATTCCCTTCAGTAGCCATCCCAAGAGCCTGGATCCTGTTTTTAAGTTTTTAGAGACAATGTATCCATATATTTACTCCTCAAAATTTAACTGCAGAACTTTTGTTAGTTTCCTGTTTTCAACCTGTTTTAGCTTAATAGTGTTTAATGCCTTTCATACATTTTAATACGAACTTTAATATGCAAATTGCTTCTGGACAACCACTATCCCTTTTCATATTCTTTGGAATTACCCAATACTATTCCACTGATGATTTTGATAATGATGACAATTCTGAGTATAATAATTTCCTTGTTATCTTTCAGCCTTAGACAATTATCTGCTCAAAAATCTTATAATACTCTAATTCCTTCATTACACATGTTATGTTCTGAAGATGTCAAATACAGCAATTGAAAGGCAACTTTAATAAGAATATTTTTTCTTTTTGGTGAATTTCCCTACTTTGAATCTGTTGATCAATTTTCTTGAAAGATGAACATATAGCACTAAACTATTTGGGATTTTAGAAGTACAGTCTTTTTCTTGACATGCAAAAATGTAAAATACATTTCACTCAAGCACTTGTTTCCTCATAAGTTACATTTTTTAGCATATTCTTTTCATTACAATCTAATATGAGCTTATTTATCCAGGCTTGTATTTTATAAAATCTAAGTTAAGTTAAAGCAACTTGGTCTGGTTACTGCTGTAACTGGTTACAGAAAATCTTAAGGAACAAAGAAATCATTTCAAAAGAATTAATGACGATTGAGTGGACTAAATTTTCTTGTGGATTTAGTGATAAGTCAACAACTTTGTGACTTTGAGAGATGTAGTGAAGCTTCTTATGCCTTAGTTTCCTTATCTTTAAAACGTGAATGATAGTAATTACTACTTACGCTTGTGCAAGACAAATAAAACGTATTAGAACAGTGCCTAGGGAGATAATTATTGGTAGCTTATTTGAAGTTATTTTTACCAAAATTTTTATTAAATGTTGCTGTGAAAAAAATCTTTTGTCATGCCTTATATCTCATGAGAAAAGTTTATAAATTTTGGCATGTTAATTCATTATAAGTGCTAGTTACTTACTAATAAACTGAATAATAGAATCTGCTTTTAAAACATTCAGGAACTCTTAATTTGGATGGATGGATGGATGACTAGAAATATATACAGATACTATACATCAACTTAGTAAATTTATACACTATAATTTTTATTTTTATCTCTTTAGCTACTGTCTTATATGTATTCTGTCCTGCCAATACTTCAAACTTCTATTACATGCTTTAAACCTCTAGTGAAAGTGAGGAGGTAAAAGAACATGTTTCTATAGCTTTCCATTTCTCTTCTTTGTCTCCAAAATAAATAAACATGTGGTTTTCAGTAAACTTCTGAATTTGAGCAAGGATCTTACAAGCAATATTATCAAGTGGTTTTGAATATTTTTAAAGGAAAATTCTGGCTTTGAAAATGGCAATATGTTTTTAGAAAGAGCAGTGATGTAAAGGATATTGCTATAAACGTTAATAGTGCTCTTGCAATGATTATCTACCAACAGCAGAAATCCAGGAATGAAAAGAGAGATCTTGCGTTTCAATAATTCCATAATCCATTCACCAATAAGAAAACATGCAAAGCAGAGCAATGACATTCATCTTTGTGATGTACATTCAATTTAGATTTAATAGATTTAAATCTTTTAAAAATTTAGTGAGAATTAGTTTACTTATTTTATAGATGGGAAACTGAATTCAGAGAATATCAGTGATTAAATATTTGCTTAAAATCTTCCTGAAAGTAAGTTTAAATCACCATCAAATTGGGAGTAATTGATCAACACTTATGTGCACATATAGTAGTAACATTCATTAAGTTGGGGGGGCAGGAGGCGACGGGTATATTCACACCTAATGGGTGCATTGGGCACTGTCCGGGGCATGGACACGCTTGTAGCTCTAATTCAGGCAGGGCAAAGTCAATATATGTAACCTAAACATTTTTATCCCCGTAATATTCTGAAATTAAAAAAAAAAACTTAATAGGATGTAGAATTTTTGATGTAGACCCCAAATAATTTAATGATAAAAATTGATGGGGATAATAAGTATAAAGGACAAAATTAGGATTAGTTTAAATTATATTTAGTATTATCCTTAGTTCTAATCATAATACATAAGATTCTTAGTAATATTCTAAAGTCAAGGACACTACACCAAGAAAAGTAGTTTATTCCAAAGCTAAGGAGTAAATGTGGAAAATTATTATATGTTCTATGTAATTCAGATTACACTACATATATTTTAGGTGAACTTAATACATAATTGATGATGAAGATAAGTATCTGTTAATGTATAAACATTCATTTATTTGGCAATTTTATAAGTACATAATTATGGAATCACTTTGCCTTACATTTGAAATACATATTACTTTGTATACTTCTCAGTAAGAAAAAATTGTTAGTATTTTTTTAAAGCTCAAAATAATTTTATCAGGGATACTATAGTATTAGAATCTCATTGTCTCTAAGTACCCAGGTTGAAAGTAAATTTATTTTGCAGAATAAAAAGCCAGTCAGAGCTATAGGATCATTTGAAATGAGAGGAATGAGAATCTTTGGATTATTGTGGATGTCCCATATTAAATCAGCAGCTATCCTGAAGAATTGACAGTTACTGCTACAAAGTCAGAGCAATACACTAAATGCTAACACTAGATTTGAAATTCTGTTGCAGGAAAACAAGACTGCAAAATTACAACGAGGTTTATTAGGAGTTTTATTAAGCATTTTCATATTAAGTAGAGGTAGCAAAAATGATGAAAATTGACCTATTTACAAGAAAGTTGATTAGAAACTAAATATAGAACACAGATTAAAGTATGTACTAACAAATTTAGCACTGGCTTCTAAATACAGACTGCTGGTCTCAGAGGGAAATCAAAAAGCTATTAAATTAAGGCAAGTTTTATAGCGTAAATTATTAAATTTATAAGACATTACCCTAGTGGTTTATTTCTCAATACGTGGTCCAATAATGCAACAGCAATGGCCTAAAAATAATAGTTCTAATAGTAATAAAAATAAGACTTTAAAATAAAAGATTTTATACACTCAACTGAGAGCTGATCTGTTTCCCACAGAGTCTGCAGACAATGATTGCAAACAAGTCACTTCACTGCCTCCTTCCCATGCCTGGGATGCACTCTCTAGAAAGTAAGCAGAGTCAATTAGATGATCAGGAAATATTTAATACTGTGAGTCTATGATTTGTGACAAGTGGGCTGGTACTGTATTAATGTTACTGATCTTACTGTCAAAGCAAAATGTTTTATACAAAGTAAAACATTTCACTTTTAACAAAAGTAAAATGGGGCTCAGTCTTAGGAAGTCTATCTATGCTATCCATTAGTTCTCACTCATAAGTTTCTCTTCTTCTTTAAGAGGTGGTACTTCTAAATAATCCCTTCCCCAAACTCTTTACCTTTTTTCTTTCAATCCCATTTTTTTCTCATCTCATCTTGCAAAAGGGGATGATAGCCTTCCATTTGACGAACAAACATATTTGCTATTTTTTCCTCAACGTTGCCAATGTATGAGCATATATTTTGTTTAATCAGAAAATATTGACTATTTAGCCACCATATTGAAACTTCCTCACTCATTCCTCCGTATATATTATTCTACCCTTGCTATGTGCTTAGTACTTAGTACCTGGCAGAATAAAAATGCTGCAAGCAGGATACAGATTTTTGCTAGGCTCTGTGGCAGCTTCATTCTACCTGCTTTTAGGAGGATGGAGACATTTGCACGGCTATATGGCTTTAGGAACAGGACTTGAGGCATCAGGGCCTAGGTGGCTTCCTCGAGTGTTCTAAGCTTTCATTAGCCTTGGTCAGAAGAAAAATTTACCTGCCAATCTTTTACCCTTTCTTTTTCTCAAAACAAACTTTTCTATATTAAATGCTACAGGATCCTTCATGCAATTTTCTATGAATTCTTACTAGCCTCTGACACATGGATGGATGTGATTCAATATTATTCCAGTTTGACTTGGAATTTAAATCATGTTGATAAATAGAGGTGAAGGAGGTATCAGAAGGTGGCCCTGCTTTTAGCTACAATGTTCCCAAATTGTTCTTTTACTTTCTGATTTGCAAATTGTTCTTAAGAAGAAAGAATTTCAACTAAAATATATTTGTTGTCAAATCCAACAGTTTGTGGAAATGCAGCTGTACAACCCATGTTTGTGAGATGCATAGATAGATAAATAGATAGATGATAAATAGATGGACAAATAGATGGGAGAGAGAGAATGAGAACAGAGAAATGCCAACTCTTGAAAATAAATCTAGGCAACAAATAATTTTCTTTCCCATTCAGTACTGGCACCATTTCAGTTACCAACATATTTAGTCACCTGTAAAGGGTGCTCATGTTAATAGCTAATTTCCAATAAAGTCATTCAAAGAATCAATAAATACTTTTCCTTTGAAGATCATTTTATTTAGAATTCTCCTTTTAATGTATTACATTTACTTATACTTTTTTCTGGTTTAATGTACACAGAACAAATAAAGTTTAAGTAAGGAACTTAGCCTCTGAATGCCAATTAAATTCTGAGATAGAACTACCAAAATGTATATTCCTATTTAGACAACAGTGAATATTAAGAAATAAACATCCCATTTGTATCAAATACTTGTGTACTAATCAGTGGTAGTGAGTCTCTGAAAGATGCTCTTGTTTCATTTTACTTTCTGACTTACTTGGAACTTTTGAGTTGGTATTGGATTTTGTGCTAGTAAGTTTGGGTACATACTTTAAATTAAATTATTAAATAGAGGCTCATCTTTAAGATCCCCAAATAGATTTCATTTACTTGAACACAGTGAATTAAAAACATTGATATTTCTGTTTATCTGAGTGCAGTTTTACTTATACTCAAAGGCCAAAACTTTAATTCGACATTTTACTCTTTATATGTAGGGCTAACATGGCAAATTCAATTGACCGTATTTAGTCTGATATGTGTTGACTCCATCAAAATGTGCCAAATTATACTTCCCTTTGTGGGTGAGAAGAACTGTGCTTTGAAAAAAAGAAATTCACCTATCATAGCACTACAATGATGGGAATGGGGGACTTTTGAAGTTAATAATATAGAATTAGAGTTAATTTATTTAATTGGTTCCAGTCTACTGCAGTGTTTAACAAGCTCAGATAAATGGGCTAATCTTTCACAATTAGTCCATTAAAGTCTGGTTATTTTTAAAACTTATATCGGTTGTAATCACAGGCTTTCCCAAGGCACAAACTGTCTAGCACCTTTATACTTAGAGGACCTTTAACTTGCTATTTGCTCCATGAACTTCCTTTTAGCATAAGGAATTCCATAATCATAACAGACATCTGCAAAATCCAGATGGCTTCAATGAATGAAATAAGATAATCAGTTATTAGTGACTAAACGTGATCCTCAATGTCTATTGAATAAGAATTTCCTATTTTTTAACTATATGACTGTAGACAGGGTAAAACATAATGCAATGACAAGTTTTAGATGGCACTAATAATTGACGTTAATATGTAGTGTATTTATTCTTGCATAAGGGTGCTACATCATGCTAAATTTATTCTATATATGAGATTTTCATCTATTTAATCTCAAGTTTTATCACTTTTTAACATTTTATAATCTTTTATGATTTATTGAAGGAAAAACATTTATTGATTCATGGTTGAAAATCTAAACTTCCATTTTATATAGTTGATCCCAACAAACTTGATAGAATGGACAAATGGAAATAATCGACAGACTGTCACCTCAAGGTCCAATGTAATAACCAAATACGTTTTTTCAGTAGAGATGAAATACTCAAAGCACAGGTTTAATGACTTGTGATCTCCTAATTGATCCCTGGTCCTTTCCTCTATCTACTAATTTTCTTTGACCTCTGACCAACTCAGAGTCTCATACTCAGACCAGCTTTATTCCAGATTTATGTCTCCTCTGAAATTACTTGCAGTTATTCTGTTTTTTATCCTACTCACGCAGGAACTATTTTTAAAACACGTGCTTGTCACTTCATTCTACTAGGTTTTGATGAAGTTGCAAAATAAAACCTCCCCTTACTCTGATTACCTACTAGACATTTGATAATGAAATCAATTGATTTTCTAATTTGATTACATTATTTCTATCAGCTGAAACCACACATATGCTCTTATACTTTTCACACTGGAATTCCTTGAAAGCTGAAATGAGTTAATATTTAAAGAAATATTCAAAACCACTGCTAATTCTAATGTGATTGAATCCAATGATGGCAATTTTAAAATAACAAATGCATTGTCTAACCCACTAAGAGCAAGAATAATTCAGAGTTTGTGCCTGCAGTTAAATTGATTTAAAGAATAAGAATAATTGGAACTCTAAGGGTGATAATAATAAGATAGAAAAAGAGAATAGAGGATATATTAAATTATCTATTATAAAAATTTAGAATAGTGTTACTGACATTTAAATGAGAGATTTTGATATAAGATGGTGAACTCAATTATAATTAAATGCATAGAATAACTAAATAATAGTAACATTAAGAGTAATAACAAAATTACAAACCCACACTTTTTAACAAATCAAAGAAAACCTCCACTGGCCAAATATATGTTTCCTTATCTGTTGTCCTTAGTAGCATATATGCTTTAAGTCTATCCATGGAGCATGTGCGAGGTGTCAACCAAAACCATGACCCCTGTGAGGAGGGGCTAGGAATACAGGTACTGGGAAAAAATTGTCACGTTTCTATAAAGACAGTACAGAAGACTTCTTAAGAACACACTTTAATGCTGTTGTTAAATCCCAGAACTTGATTGAATGAAATTCCTTGAGGAAAATAAAAAATATTATCAAACATAAGACCAGCTACTGGAAATACGGAAAGTAATTATGTGATGAGAATTGCCAGATAAATAACAGGAAATGTGTCAGAAGTGAAAACAAGTATATAGTAGTTGGAGAGGGAAGAAGTATTTGAAATAGAGTTGATGTCAAAAGAGGTTTCAAGTTTGTCTGTAGTGTCCTAGGATGATATAAAAAGAAAAACATCCATATTTAAGAACAGAAGTATGCACATACAAAATGATTGGAAGCTAATGTATCAAAAGGTTAGCAGCAATTGATACTAGATAGTGGTCCTCTCAATAATTATTAATTCTTCTTATTACTTTTAATTTCTAATTAGCTATTTCTATACTATTATTTTCTAATCAGCTTCAGTAAATATGAAGCTAATGAGGAAACAGGAGATGAAAAGTCAATGACCTCCTATTACACTTAGACACCATAATAGGCCATAAAACCCTTTTTATTATGATGACAGATTGGAAAAAGACCCAAGACTATTGTATAATATGCCAAAATTTATATTTAGAATAAGATGCTAGATATTCTCCTTCCCTTTTAAGAAAATGAGCAGTAGATGTTCAATTTTGACATCACTTTATTGATAGAGAGGGACAGTTCTATATTTTTCTCCTAAGTGCTGTGAAAGTAGCACACTTTACATTTTGCACATGTAGCATGTGCATTTTATAACTTCTGAGGAAAAAAATATAATTAGTACTTGTAATGTCGAGTTTGCTCTTTGCCAAACCACTTATAGATTATAATGGCATAACCTTTTAAAGTAATTAACAGGATGCCTTCTATATTTTCCCTATGATAAATTGTTGATTTTTTGGCCTTAAAATTTAGATAATAATATCACTGTCACAACTGTGAAGTTATCTACCCATTTATCTGATCATAGAGGTGGAACGAAAGGTTGAGAAAGTACATCCTGAACTCTCAGGCAGCTCTGTTCCCTCAGGAAAGGGATTTTGGGAAACATCCTATGCTTCAGTGGGGGATATTTAACTCTTTCACCCCAAGAAAAAACATATTATAAATATAAATGCTGTGGCCCCACTTGGGGAGGAGAAGTGAACACAGAAGACAGACAACAAACGACAGACACACAAAGATGATACAAGACTGCAGCATCTCCTGCTTGCAGCGTCTTTATTTTTAACACTGTTCTGCTGGCATCTGTCCCAGTCTTCACCAGCTTTTCCCACCGCTATTTTCTGTTCCCAGAATGTTTTCATCTCAACATGGACTGGTTCTCACCGCTCTGCCTCAAGGAGTTGACGATTGTGTCTCCTCCTTTGCCCTTTCCCGTTTGTGGGTCAAGGCACCCTGGCTTGTTTTCAAGTCACAAGGTGTCTTGAGGCCGATCAACAAGAACCAACCCATGTGAGAACAGGTGTTCTGAGAACTGCTTTGTTCAAACATGGCTGAGAGATGACCCGGTGTCCACTACATACAAACTCTGTACATTGATAGAGTTTTCAATACAATTTTTGTCAATGTTATAATAATACTATATATATAATATGCACATTGTAGTGCTTTAAAATTCATAATTAGATGCGTTTTTATAGTATTTTCTTATCATTGTTTTAGAAGGCCTATTTGGAGAAGATAGGCTATTAGCTATTTATTGATACAGTTAAGTGAATTTAGGAATAGATGATTTGAATGTTCTTACAGGCTAAACATTTGTGTCAGTATCAGAACTATGTTTTCTAACATGCAGTATATTGGGTGCACCCTTGTGTCTCCTTGCCTTACTAAGTTCTCAGAGCCAGAGCGACATTGTTTATCAAAGTATGTCACCCAGAAGCCTTCTTAAAGGAAATAATACTATATATTCAGGTTAGCTATGACATTGAAATAATTGTGAAAAACATTTCAGACTGTTCATCTCATACTGCACATCCCTGGAAAGCCACATCATCATCATCATCACCATTATCACACTCGTACACACTACCCATAATCTGTTTAACTTTGTTTAGTGTTTTCAAAACTTTCTTATCAAGGAAGCCATTTGTCTTACCTTTGACTGCCATGACAAAATATCGTAGACTGTGTGGCTTAAACCACAGAAATATATATTCTAGTAGTTTTGGATCCTGGATGTTCAAGATCAAGGTGCTGGCCAATCCCATTCCTGATGAGGGCATTCTTTCTAGCTTGCAGACAACTTCCTTCTCACTGTGTCCTCCATGGTAAAAAGAAAGACATTTATCTCTTTCTTTTCTTAAAAAAAATACAGTCCATTGGATTATAGTCCTACGTTTATGAGCTCTTCCAACCCTAATTACCTCCCATGACCCTTTCTCCAAATACCATCATGGTGAAAGTGAGGGTTTCAACATACAAACTGGGGATCTTTTAGAGTGGTGGAAATTAAGTCATAGCACCAGTTTTGCTGAGCATCTTGAAATTTAGTATCTCAAGGTCGTTTAGGAAAATTGGCCAGTATAAAAGCATGAATCTGGATGATCAAATCTATTAGTATTAACATTTATGTTGTTTCAGCAAAGTATGCACAATTAAGTACTAAATCCAAACAATTATATATCAACTTGCACAGTGTAAATTTATGCCTAAAATATGAAATATTAATTTAATAAAATTGAGTAATAATTTAGGACATAGTGATAATGAAGTATCACAACTATTACCAATACCAATTATAGAGGCATAATATAGCATTATCTTAGAAAATGAATAGAAAGACATGTTGTAATATTTCATTAAGAAGAATAGACTTTATTCCATGAAGCTAAAAATAACAAACATTTACAGTAAAAATCTTTAAATATAAAGAAAATATAAATATAAAATCTACAATATTAGTTCTTTGGAGTGTTGTTTCCACCTGCCCACACACACACACACAGCACACACACAAATGCTCACACATGTGCACATGCACAGGTTTACATATTCATGTAATTATAGTAACTAGATGATATCATTCCCATAGCCTAATTAATTACTAATTTATCCAATATTTCTAATGTACTCATTTAGTACAATGTAATGTGTCATATATTCCACCAGAGATTAGCATTTACTTCAAGTTTTTTTTTTTTTAAACTTTACTTGATGAAAACATAATATAGAAGTATTTTGATTTCTTCTCTATCCTTTAATATGTATTACAGTGTAAGTAATTTTTCCAAGTTAAAATATTAATGGCTGTCACATTTCATTACTAGGATGGATCGACATTTATGATTATCTGCAAGTTGGACACATTTACATTATTTGCAGTTCTGGCTATTATTAATTTAATAAGTGCATGTTTCCTATTTCTTTCCCTCCTCACCATTCACCTTTAAAATATTTAAGTGCCTTCCTATTATTATAGAAGAAACTTCTAACTCTGTCTATTGCCTCAAAGCTCCTGAATGACCAATCTCTGACTATTTTTAAAGCTTTGATCCTTGGATTTCTTTCAATTTGTCAAAAACACTGAGTTCTTTCACTCCTCAGTCTTTAAAACATCTTTTCCCTTGTCTGGAATAAAATGCTCACAACTCTTGATTAGTCATTTCCTTCTCATTTTTGGTACTCAGTTTATGTACTGAAATGCAGAGGACACAGGAGGGGAAGGTGAGTGAACATTAAATGAGCAGCTGCTCATATACCCCATCCCAGCCCCAAATTCCCAGCACCTTCTATCAAACCATGAACACTTGAAATGCAGAGAGATGTGTTCTCTCCTCTGATTACCCAGAGAATTATGGAAGGCATACAACAAAGCTTTGAGCATTGAAGGAATGAATGAATAAGTGAATGAATGAATAAAGCATTCATAGAGGGGAATTGTTTCTATAAAGACTTGAAATGTATGAGAAAAATGAATATGATCAAGGAAAAGAGCAATTTCATAGCATTGAAATGAGTAAAGTAAAAAAATAACATTCAGGCACCAAAGCCTTTTAAGTCCGTCTTCTGAAATGTAGACATTTTTCTTTATATATTTTTTATGACCAATGTTTAATAATATTATAAGGTTAAAATATTTATTTCATAGAATCACTTAATGATCAGTATATTTTAATAGAAAGAAGATACTTATAATTAATACAATAATAATCGACCATTCTGATTATAAGGCAGTGTGCTAAACAATATTTAATTTTCTATTGATCTTTCGGTTTCATCACATTTCTTTAATCCTTTCTGAACAAAATCAATAGTATATCCCCCATGGGGATACTTGATAGTTAAATTTCAGAAAAATCACAAATTCATCATTTTGGGGACTTAGTCTGATGGTTTATAGGCTTTAAAAATGTAATAAAAGGCTATGTATATGTCTCTTTAAGCTATTGTTATTAGCTTCTTAATGATCAAACATCTCACTAGCTTGGTTCACGATATAAAATAGCTCTCTGTGTCTTTCTCTGGCTTTGTCCTTGTGTGTGTGCCCGTGTGTGTCTGTGTGGGTGAAAGGCAGAATGATGGAGGACAGAGAGAGAATGACAAATTGCTCTAGAGCATGATTTGGATCCGACCCGATTTTTCAAAGAACCTGACATTAGTTTTCTGTACTCACCAAAGCTAAGCATTAAGGTGTTTTTTGTTTTTTTTTTTTTTTTTTTTTTGCTGTTGTTAGTTTTATTTGAATAAGACAATATTTCTTTATAACCCAGTTTATCTGGGAACAGAAGGAATGAGAATATGGCAGAACATGACTGTCATGAACAAACTTTGCAAAAAGTATACAACTCAGATACTTACTATTATTCCTCAACCTAAAGAAGAAATTGGCTTTCTTTAAAAGCCAATTTTAAAATGGTACCACATATTTGTAATTGAAATTTAAAAATCATGTCTTTTTGAATGTTCCAAGTTCCTTTTCTCCTAAACTTTTGCTTCTCCTGGACATCCACGAAGCATGCGTGAATGCAGAGAAGTACAACACATTACAGCACAATAATGCCTGTGAGTGACAGGCAACCTGGTACCGGAATCTAAAAGGAAATTTCCCAAACGGCAGTGCAGTGAGGGCTCGGTTTATTAGGGCTGCACATACTTTACTTTATGACCAGATGACCCTACAATAAATATCATAGAAAGTGAGAGGAGGGAAAAAGAAGAGAGAGGGAGAGACTGCACGAGGAACATAGGAAGGCAGGAAAGGCAGGAAAAATAAGTGTATTTTTGCCTGTTGGAAGTTGAAGGCCTCTAGGGTTGTAATCACCGGAAGTCTCCGTGTCAATCCTAATGTTGCACGAAACTATTTCTTGAGAGGCTGGTGTACTCCTTTGCCATCTTCACCTGAGATTCCACAAATGCCACTTTTCTGCATCTGTCCAACAGCTGAAAACTTTCAGGAAAACTGTGACTTGGGTTTGGCGAATCACAGTCCATGATAGCTTGACAGCGAGAGGCGTTTCCGGGTGTGACTACAGACTGGAAGCCAGAGTTTATGCTGTGCTGCTTCTGAGGCCCAGAAAGCTCAGGAACTCGGGGAGAGGACACAGGACTTCCTGCCAGCAGCCCAGCCCTGGAGGAGAGAAGGAGAGGAGAGCCTCCTGCTCACTGGGAGCTGCACCAGTAGCTGTGGACATGAGCTGGGTGAAGACTGTGCTAGACCAGCTTTCAGGGCCCCGAGGGGAAGCAAGGGTCATTTGGAATCTGAGTATGTATTTTCTCATTGACAATACTTTAAGAGAAAAGACAATATGATAATTCTTATAATTACATCTTTAATGTTGAATGGATACTGCATTAGGATGGGTCAAACATCAAACAATATTTAAAAACAAATACAATATGGTGTATCTTCCCATTGAACATAATTATCACTGGCACAAATACAAATAAACATACACAAATAAATATTATTTACTACCCATTTACTTAAAAGTTATCCTGCCTTTCCATTTCATAGCATGTCTAATAATATTTAATTTTTTTACCATAATTTGTTAAAACTGTTCTACACTGGCATAGAGTCCCATTTCTACTCTTTTGCTATAATAAAAATAATGTTGCAATGAATAAACATGTACCTATTTCTACACAACTGTTACATTTCCATAATTCTACTTGCTTCATAGATGTTACATATGTGGATCAGAATTTTCGTAGATGTTACTGAACTGGTTCTGTGGGGTTATAATATAGACAAATGCTGGCTTCAAGTCACTATTAAATTTTTATATTAAATTTATTATTTAATATAAAATAATGATATTAAGTTTTTATATTTTTGCCAATGTAATGGTAAAATTGTATATTTATGTGGTTTTAATTTGTGTTTTATTAATAAGCATGCCTGATCAACTTTTCAAATGCTTAAGAGGTTTTTTTTTTTTTTTTTGCTGTTTTGGTTTGTTTGTGAACTGACAACATTTGATATTTATTCTGTTGGGTGGTTGATCTGTTATTATACACCAATAGTAGCTGTACATATTTTCAGGAAATTAGTCTTTTGAAGTTAGTACAGGAGGAATAAACTTTAATCTTTAATGCATGACTTTTCAGTTTACTCACCGGAGAAAAGCCTTCCCTATTCTAAATGCTTGTAATAATTTACCTACTTAGCACACTGATAATGTTTTAACAGTTGCATTTTTGATCCATTAACAGTTATCTTTGTTTATGGTAAAAAATATGGATCCAAATTTATTTATTTTTTCCCCGGAAGGCTAAAATAAGGTATTCACTATTTGTGGGATTGTCCCCTTCTCCCCTGCTTCCAATACACTCATTTGATATGCCAACAAATACAAAATTTCTGTGTTTATTTAGATCTACTATCAGCTACTAGCATTTCCCTTTGTTCTATGCCTTTGCTCTACCATAATCACAACATGTTGTTTGTAGTTTATGCAATGTGTTTCCACTTATACTAGTTTCAATAACTACTTACTATTCTTTTTTTGCTAGAGTTTTCCAAGGTGTTCTTATTTATTCGTTTTCTTTTTATAGACTTAAAAAATCAAATAGTTAAGTTAAAAATAATTGTTTTGAAATTTTCATCAAGATATTGTTAAATCTATAAGTTATCTAAGGAGGTAATTATTTTCACGTTGACTGTATTCTGATTCAGCATCACACTATATCATTTCTCTTATTGAAGGTACACTTTATGCCAATGAGAGGCATTTCAAAATTTACTTCATATAGTTCTTGTATTATAGTTTAATGCCTAGTTGTTTTATACTAATATTCATATGTATTTGTATTTGTGTATATATATGCACTTATGTGTATATATGTATTTATAATTAGCATATACTTATATATTTAAATGTAAAATATAACATATATACTTTGAAATTATATAAAATATGAATGTATGGTTTAATGAATTATTAGACAGTGCAAATCCAGATGATTGCTACACAAATGGAGAAATCATAAATGTAGAGCCCAGTAGCTGCAAGTTCATTTTTTTTTATTACTGTACACTGTGCATTTCATCAATGTACCACAATTTTGTGGATAACCATTTAAGTAGTTTCTAATATTTGGCTATTATGAGCAATGCCATTATACATGTTTCTGTACAATATTCCAATGCATATGTGCACCAACTTTTCTAATATAGATACCTAGGAATGAATTGCTACATTACAGGGTATGGGCAGCTTCAAATGTACACAATAAGTCTAGATTATTTTCAACAATTTTTATCACTGTACAAAACCACAAATTTGAACTCCAGTCTTGTCCAACTGTTTGTCACTACTACAGTCTGAAACACTTTAGCTTTGATAAGTCCCAAATTGACTCTTCCCTGTTTCTCAAATCTGAACCTTCTACCGTGCTTCCTCTCTCCACCATCAAAGCCAGTCATCTCAAGCGTGCTGACACCTCCTCCTACCTCTCTGCCTATACCATCGCTTTCTGTTCTATTTCCCTTCACTACATCTTTCAAACATGTCCTCTTCTTCCCACCCCCATGGCCAATCCCCTGATTTAAGGTTCCAGTACCTATTGCCTAGAATACCTCTGGTTGCCTCCAAAGAGTTCCTACTGTGTCCTTCCTGCCAACCCTCATCTCTTCACAATGTGACCTATTAAAGACCCAAACCTAATCATAGCATAGCTTACATAAAAGTTCATTGCTCATAAAATAATAGCAATAAAAAATCTTAACATAGCTTTCAAGGCCAGAATTGATTAAGTCTCTGACAAGTCTTCCACCATCATCTCCAGGAACTCTCTGCCTGCACCTAAAGGGGCTGTCAAGTCCCTTTGGTTTAATGTTGCCACTTCAGACCTGTGATCCTTCTCCTTCCTCAGGGGTGCCCTACATTCTGTTCCCTTTGCCCAGAATGCTTTCCTACCTCTTGTTTGTTTAGCTCTCATTCAGCCTTTCACTATCATTTCACCTGTTCTAAGCCCTATAAATAAATAATTTTCACTCGAAATCATAGTTATTTGACATTGTAAGTCACATGTGGACAGGCTCTGTATGTATCCATTTTTTGTATCACATAGAATACTCATAAATTTTATATCTAATGAAAGACCTTTCTTAAAATTTAGACATAGATTTTTTATCATATCATTCTTGTGTATAAAGAAAAGTGAATTAAGTGTGGGTTATGATGTTACCTTCATACTGAGTTCAAGTCTCCAATCACCTTTCTAGTCAGAAATATTGTCATATTTTTTCACATGGGATTGTACTATATGCCGTCAAGACAATTGTTAATGTGGTAGTTATTAAAAGATTCTCCAGCATTATCTTCTGTTCAACGGTAGCAGAAAATTTCTGATAAATTGATGTTTGACAGCATAACAGTAGTCCTTTTTGATGCATAAATCTGTTACACCAACTTCTCATTGCTTTGAATTTTTTCAACTATCCCCAGCTATTTGGCAATTTATCCTGACATAAACCCCATTGTTTGTTATGCTACATGCAATCCTAAATTGAGCAAAATGCAGTAGAGTTTCATCAGCTTCTGGATATCTTACTTCCTTAGGTCTCATAAAGCACTTTCTTGCTACTTTGCAAGAAAATATGAAACTGTAATCATTACACAAATGACAAATATTTCCTTCACCAATATTATGTTTAATCCCTGCTGCTGGAGTTTCATGCTTTTCTGTGGAAACAATAGCTTTTTGTGTTAATGCTAACTCATGGTGTAATCTTTGTGAATATATTTTAATTGGCAACTAAATCTCCTCTTGTGGAACCAAACATATACAACTCAGTTAAAAGTGAGGGCATTATAACAAGCTCTAACCTGTGTCTATCCATGCAAAGAAGTAAAAAAATATATCCTGCCTGTGGCCTGGTTGATGACAATTTTAACACACATTTGGAGTTCAGGCATATTAAAATGTGAAAATGTATACATCTCATATTTGAGAAAATATGGCATTTTAAAATTTGTAACATGTGCCAGGTTTATACCAGTGCATGAAAATAAATCCAAGTGATCAAGGAATGTAAGGGTATGTAAGAAAAAAACAAGTGAAGCAAAAGATTACCATTAAGACAAAACATGAAATGACCCAGCTTGGTTTTAATTACCTTTATTTTTACATGGCTTACATGCAAATCTCTTCTGAATAAGCACCTACTGATTTATAATCCAGATATAAATATTCTTAAGTGGTTGTAAGTTAATTTCCAAACTCCCACGATTGCAAAAAGCCTCAACTGCCTTTCATTATCCACTAATGAAAGACTAGGTGTGATGTTGGTACCCTTTCTTGGTGAGTAATATGATCTTGTGTGGAGTAGATGAAGACTCTTGCTTTCACATCCCCAATGCTCAAGATTTTTCTCCTGGGATCCTTTGTTTTGCCAAGTTTGCAAATTAAAAAAAATAATAATAAAGTTAAAAAAATTCTTACAATATACCTCAATGCTAATTTCAAATAAAAATCTTTTCCTCAGTCATAAAGTCAAAAATCACATACAGCTAAGCAGTCAACTTCACTATGATGAACATTTGTCATTCAGTATCCGACTATGCATCTAATGGTCACCCAGTTTCAGCAGCAAGACAAGGAAGAGTAGCAAGGACAGTCCCACGTTATGCCTCACTTTAGGACAATGAGGGTGGTTGGAGACACACAAGAAGATGGAGATGAAGATGTTCCCAGCAGTAGTGCAGGATGCAGAGCTGCAGAGGAAAGCAGGCTCACCGTGGCCCTGAATCCAGAGCAGGGCACTTGTGGGCCCTGAGCACGGGAAGTTAACACTTCTCCACAACGGCCGCAGCAATTCGTCTGTATTTTTGCCCACTTTCTTAATTACAGCATCCATCAAAATTCTCAGTATGTTGTAGGTTCTGTTCCATTTTGAGTGGTTTTTAAGATTGGTTGAGATAATATTTAAGAAAAATTTGAAAAAATAAATAAATACTTCATGCCCAATAGTGTATTAAAACAACTTAGAAAACAAAACTATCTAAAACAATATGGCATGTAAGTAAATCGTCATTGATACAAAATTAAATGTAATAAACAGAAGTTAAAGAGACCCTGGGCTATGTATGAACTTGAAATTTGGAAGAGAAATCTTTATGCAGAAATGTGGAATGAAAGCTGAAAAAATGTGGCCAATTGGAGAAACATAATCCAGTTAGAGTTTTATAGCACAATGTGTACAAAATAAATTTGCAGAAAAATATAGTAGTAAAGTGTAAAAAGATTTTTAAAAATTTAGATCAATGGAAAAATCATATCTTGAGAATATGATTTTTTACCTAATGCAAATTTATTTAGATAAATTTCAAACTAGTTTCATAATTGTCTTTTTTAATAACAGCTTTTATGAGATATAAATTTCATGTAATAAAATCCCTGTTTGAAAGTGCACAATTGATTGGATTTTAGTATGTTCACAGAATTATGGAATTAGATAATGGTCTATCACTCTTACCATCTCATTGGCAAGCATTCTCCATTACACCCCCATACCCTGAGAATTATTAATCTACACTCTTTCTCTATGGATTTGCCTATTTTGGACATTTCATATAAATGGGATCATATATTATGTGGCTTTCTATGTCTCTTCTCTTTCACTTAGCATAAAATTTGTAAGTTTATCCACATTGTAGCATGTAAAAGTACTTCATTCCTTTTATGGCTGAATAATATTTCATTGTACGTACATACTACATTTCTTCATCCATTCATCATTTGATGGGCATTGGAGTTATTTCCATTTTTGCCTTACTGTGAAATGTGCTACAGTCAAAATTCATGTAAAAGATTTTGCGTAGATATATATTTTTAATTTCCTTGGGTATGTATTTTGGAGTGAAATTGCTGGGTCATATGGTAAATTTTTGTTTGTTTATTTATTTTTTCACATGAGCCACTGCACCTGGCCCCACAGTCTTTCTTTTTTTTTTTATTTCAAAATATTAAGGGGGTACAAATGTTTTTGTTGCATGGCTTGAGTCAGGGCTATAAATGTACCCATCACCTGGATAATGTTCATTGGAAATCCATGTTTAAATGTTTGAGGAACCGCTACAGTGTTTTCCAAAGCCACTTCTGCACCTTTCTCCATATTCATCATCAATCTAATTGGATTATAATTCTTCCACATTCTCAATAACATTTGTGATTATTCATCTTTTTTATTATATCCATCCAGGTAAGAATGGATTGATATCTTATTAAGGTTTTGATTTTCCTTTCTCTAATAACTAATGACATTGATCATTTTTTGTGTGCTTATTGGCCATCTGTTTACCTTCTTTGGAGAAATATTTATTCAGATCTTTTATCCATTTCTTAATTGAGTCACTCGTATTTTTTTTCTTTATTGAAGTGTGATTTACATATCATGCCTTTACTCCATTTTAAGTGTACAGTTAAATGGTTATTAGTAAATTTACCAAGTTGTACAGCTATTCACATAAATCTGTTTTAGAGAATTTCCTTCCCCCTATTGAGACCCCTAATTCCATCCCCAACTACATTTCAAGCATGCCCCTCTCTTCCACAGTGCTCACCACATCTCTCAGATGTGGGTCTACCCCCCACCACCAAATCCCTAGTGAACACCACCACCATTTGAGCACCATAGTGTTATCAGTCAGTACCAATTTGATGGCGAGTACATGTGGGGCCCATTCTTCTGGGCTTGTGTCACCTCACTTCGAATAATGGGCTCAAGTTTAATCCAGGATAATATAGGCAGTGCTAGCTCACTGTTGTTTCTTAAAATTGAGTAATATTCTATTGTTAACTTATACCAAATTTTAATAATCCACTCATGAATTGACGGGCACTTGGGTTGTTTCCATGACCTAGCAATGGTGAATTGTGCTACCATAAACATTCAGGTGAAGATGTCTTTATCACAGAATGTCTTGTGCTCTTTTGGGTAGATGCCTAATAATGCTATTGCTGGATCGAATGGTAATTCTATTTTTAGCCCTTTGAGGAATCTCCAAATTCTTTTTCCACTTAGGTTGCACTAATTTGCAGTCCTACCAGCAGTGTAACTTGTATTTTTAATTTTGAGTAGCAAGGGTTCTTTATATTTTGGATACTAGTTTCTTATCAGACATACAATTTTCAAATATTTTCTCCCATTTTATGGGTTGTCTTTCACTATGTTGAGAGTATCTCTTGAAACTCTAAGTTTTAAATTTTGATCTTGGTTTAAATAAGATAACATTTATTAAAAGTAAATGTATAGATATTTGATTTTGAAAGGTAGTTAACAAAACAATATGTACTGTGTGATTTATTTTTGTAATAAAATATGCAAATACTTATGAGTATAAAAATGATCTACATGCATTAACAGAGATGATCTCTGGATGGGGAAAATATCTTATTTTTCTCTATTTATATTTTCTAAAATTTTGCTAAGCTGTTGTACTTAATTCTATAATAATGTGATTTTAAATAATGAAAAGACAGAAAGTTACAAATATCCATATTTTTATATAAATTATTTTATTATTCTACATAAATTTAATTGGTGCTAACTCTGTTAAACATGAATTAGATTCTGGGAATCCCAGTGCAAGAATTTCTTAATATATTACTAAAGAAAGCACATAGTGATATAACTACATTCTAACCAATAAATTATAAAATTGTGTTGTGGAGAAATATATAAAAACAGCTATAGGAAAAATAGCACTTATTACATAAAAGCAAAAGGTAAACATTTGATGGAATGAAAAATAAAAAATAAGTCATAGAAATTCCCAAAGTAGCTAAGCTGTAATAAACTTTTATTTTTATAAATAATTTTTTATAATTTAATGGAAGAATTAGTTAAAAATTAATCTACATTACAGATTAGGGGTAGATTGACCTTTATAAGTACAGAGAACATGCTAGCTGAGGAATGGGATATTCTCCAAGGAGACTAAGAGAGTAGCAGACATGGCAGAAACAGGAGTAGCATTAAAACCTCATTTTTCTTTCTCTCTTTTCAGTAGCTTAATCCTGCTGCTAGAACTAGTTTATATCTGTCATTGTCACCTAGATTTTTTTTTTTCTTTCCTATCACTTCTCTTTGATTTTGGCTCTTTGTTAGATAAAGTTTATTTCTCAAGATCCAGATCACAACCTATGTTCCTCCTTAAAAAGTTGCCTTGCCACTCTATAAAAAGGACACCTGCACTCAAATGTTTATAACAGCACAATTCACAATTGTAAAGATGTGGAAACAACCCAAGTGCCCATCAATACACGAGTGGATTAATAAAATGTGGTATATGTATACCATGGAGTACTATTCAGCTATAAGAAACAATGGTGATATAGCACTTCCTGTATTTTCTTGGATAGAGCTGGAACCCATTCTACTAAGTGAAGTATCCCAAGAATGAAAAAAAAAAAAAAGCACCACATGTACTGACCAGCAAATTGGTTTCACTGATCAACACCTAAGTGCACATGTAGGAATAACATTTACTGAGCATCGGGCAGATGGGAGGGGGCGGAGGGGATGAGTATATACATATATGATGAGTGTGATGCGCACTGTCTGGGGGATGGACACGCTTGAAACTGACTCCGGTGGTGAAGGGGAGGGCAAAGCAACATACGTAACCTAAACATTTGTACCCCCATAATATTCTGTAATAATAATAAAAAAAAGTTGCCTTGCAATGCCCATAATCTATACCCATCCTGATAGTTATTTTTATCTTGAGCTTCTCTCATGTTCAAATAAACCTGTCTTTCTTCCTTAATTTTATCCAATGCATTGCTGTCAAAAGAAAGTCTACTCAATTTTTTGGCAGTTAATATATATCAAGCTTAATATACCCTCATGCAGTAAAATATTTGTTGTTAGTGTAAAACAAAAGGAGAATAAAGTATAAAGGGAATAAAAGTATAGAAGAATATTTGAGGACTCTGGAGAATTAGTTCAATATAAATAGAATACAAACAAACAAACAAACAAACAAATTGGTTATCTTGGCCCAAAGAAGGGGATTGGTGTTACTTAATTTTTCCTAAAATGGCAGTCTTTATTTGAGCTTATTGTTCAAAAGAGCTAAGTGAGAAATGCTAAAAGGCACTTTCTAAAGTTTCAAAATGTAAAGAAAAAGGCTCTGCACAGATTGTAGTTATATCACTGTGTTGTGAAAAATAGGAATTTTATGAATAAAATATGTGAAAAGAATATATGTTCCACAAATGCCTGTGAAATTCAAATCTGTTACAGGAGTTCTAAAAGAATCAGTTGATCTACGAACCACACAAATTTAGAAGCACATTATATTGTCATAAGCATTCTGCCATCTTCCAGATATTGACAAGTCATACTATGAAGGGGTTAGAAACTATTTCTATAAAGGGCCAGATAAATACTTTCTGTATTTGTATTGGTAGGAGTACAGTCACAAATATTAAATATGAAAAGTCTGATTTCCTTAAGTACTAAGTTTGACAGTTGATATCTCTGACATTTCACTTGGACACTTCTTATTTTATTTTTGTTGTGAAGGTACATCTTCAGTCTTTCAAATGCATATTTTGGCTCGTGATTACCTTTCACATTTTTTTAGAACAATTTTTGTGAAACCATGGATAAGTCAAAAATTCACGTTATTTTGAAATATGAGTTTCACTGTGGAACAAATACAGCATAGACTGCTACAAATATCCATGAAGTGTTTGGGAAGGATGTTGCTAATGAACTCACAGTACATTGATGGTTTGAGAAGATCGGTTCTGGTGATTTTAGTCTTTAAAAGGAGCCACGTGGGCCACCTGAGAGCAAGGTAGATAATGGTGAACTGAAAATAGTGGGAGCAAATCCGTCTTAATCTATGTGTGAATTAGCAGCAAGGTTTGATGTTACCATGCCAACAATATTGGACCGTTTGAAACAAATTTGCAAGGGGAAGAAGCTGGATAGATGGGTTCTGCATGAATTAAACAAGCATCAGAAGATAAATCATTTCAAAGTTTGCCTTTCTTTGCTGTTGGGACATAAAGTCAAACCCATTTCTACACCATATTGTTAAATGTGATGAAAAATGGATTCTTTTTCACAATCACAAGCATTCGGCACAATAGTCAGATAAAGAAGAAGTGCCAAAACACAGTACAAAACTGAATATTCATCAAAAAAAGCTAATGGTGTCTGTTGGGTGATCCAGCGCTGGTATTATCCGCTACAGCTTCATGAAACCTGGTCAGTTGATTGCAGCAGATGTCTACTGCAACCAACTGGATGAAATGATGAGGATGCTTGTGATTAAGCAGCAAGATTGGTCAATAGAGACAGGCCAATCCTCTTGCAAGACAACACTCAATCACATGTCAAACAAACAACACTGCTCAAACTACAGAGGCTGGACTTGGAAACTCTCTGTCATCCGCTGTATTCACCAGATCTTGCACCAACTAACTCCCACTTCTTCCAGGCTTTGGACCACTTCTTGCAAGGAAAAATATTCCATTCTCAACAAGCTGTGGAAAATACCATTAGCAATTTCATTGCCACTTGCTTTCCAGGAGTCTTTCCTGCTAGCATAAACAAGCTATTGTTAAGATGGCAAAACTGTGTCGGTAGTTTAGGCACATACTTTGATTAATTATACTGTTGTTTGTTTGACATATAACAAATTATGCTTTTGATTTGAAATCAGACATTTCCTATTTAATGACCTAATATATGATTAATGGTGATCGAGTCACTATTTCAGATCACCCACACACACATACATATACACATTAACTACTAATATTTTTTAATTATATTAAAATAACATTATTATAATTATGTATAGTCTACATTTGGAATTTTCTATTTATTTCTCTTTACATAATATTTTGTAAGATTATTGTGTAGTAAGAGCTGCAGCAAACATTGAGTGTGACCCAGTAACCACATCTGGGTAATGCAGGGAAAATATCATCTTAGAAGTAAATGTTGATGCCAACGGGAAATAATTTAATTTTGTTTATATTTATTTGAAACATATAACTCCTAATAGTAACAGATTCCCAGACATTCAAGACTGTGGCAAAATTTACAGTTGCCACATCAAGAGGTAGGTTAGGATGAGTTGACCCTCAAGATGGTCTCCCATGACAACAATTTATTTCTATTGGTCATTTTTAAATAGAATACTTAGTTTATGTCAGCTTGATAACATGAACTTAATATGTTACATTTGGTATGATACATTGCTTAACCAAAGACTATCCCATTAAGCAGCTGATTTGGAAACTTTAAAATTGTTATCTTGGTCTCCAAGATTGTAATGTTTTCCAAAACCCAAATTCAGTATTTTCTAAGCTCTCTTCTCTCTGCATATTTTATCAGATAATGAGCAATAATAACAAATAAGGTATTTATTTACTTATTTACATTGGGATAGCCTGAACTGTACCAATGATGGAAACCAATTACAGAAGATCCTATTGACTAAGAATATTTACCAATAGCTTTATTGAAAAGAAAAATACCTTTAAATCTTCCTGTGAAGAGGCAAATGCTTTAAAGAAAGAATAGAGTAAGGAAATCCACACAGTGTACACAGTCAATTTTCCTGTACAAAGGCAGACATTCTTGATGAACCCAGATATGCCTCAGTTCTTTCCATTTGTTATAGAACCAACTGTGTCTCACTAAATCCATATATAATTGCCCTATCCCACAGTGGGACTGTATTTGAAGACAGGGTTTTAAGGGGGGGGATTAAGATTGAATGAGGTCATAAGGGCTAATCGCTAATCCAATAGGCCTGATGTCCTTATAAGAAGAGGAAGGAATGCGTGTGCACAGACATAGACTGAGAAGGCACCTGTAAGCCAGAGAGAGAGGACTCACCCAAAACCAATCAGGCTGATACCTTGATCTTGGACTTCCAGTTTCCAGATACGTACAAAAATAAACTTTTGTTGTTTAAGCTACCCAGTCTGTTATATTCTGTTATGCCAGCCCAAGCAGATTAAGACACCATTGTAGCAATAACACTGAGACTAACACATAATGAGGAATTACACAGCTAACAGGTGGAAACATTCAAAAGATAATGGAGATCTGGAGACAAAAACTGGAATTCAAGACCAATCAGGTAAATATTTTTGGTAAATGTTTGCTTACAATTTACCTATAGTTCAGGAAGAATAGTAAACTAAAGGGCCAAACTTAATAGATACCGAGGTCAAACTGCACACATATTCATTCCTGATCAGTTTAGGATAGCTGGGGATTCTAGTTCCACACTTTAGACATATATCAGAATCAATTGGAAATAATTTGTGGAAAAAGATATTATAGTCCCCAAACATCATATTTCTGGGAAATTTTTCATATGCAATGCCCAACAGTTTAATTAATTTTCATATATCTATCTGTATAAAGTATACATATAAAATATTTACATATATGCATGCAAGTAGAAGTAAAAACACAGGATTTTATATTATGGAGATGTCAGACACACAATTTAAAATAACTATCCTTAATTTAAGGGTTACGATACAAGTTTGAGAATTTTGGCTGACAACTGGAGACATATTGGTCCTATGTGAAGAATCCTAGGTTAAAAATTAATTTTAAAACTTAGGAAATAAAGGGAAATAGTTAAGCATTTGTTCAATCTTTTTAGTGCACTACATGACAGAATCATTGAGTAGTTGATGAGGAAAATTTATCTCTATTGATATGTTCCAGGTAAAAAATGAAGAAAAATAATGAATTAAATTGTGCCTGCCCCATGACTCCACTAAGCCCTGCCCTGCTGGGGGCCTCTGCAAGGTCCTGCCTCTCTGGATCTGTGACAGGCGTGGTAGCCTTGAAGATCTCTAAAATGCGTTCATGGTCACTCTCTTATTGTCTTGGTGAATAGCACCTGGCTTATTTCTAGCCATACAAATCTCCTTGTCAGATGGTCCTTTGGCTACACCCTTGGTTTCTCTCCTACACAAGCTTTTTCATTCTTTACAAGGCTAGGCTAAGAATTTTCCAAATCTTTACATTCTGCTTCCCTTTTAATGATAAATTCCGTCTTAAAATTGTTTCTCTCTTCTTCCATTTTACTACAAGCGGCTAAGAGAAGCCATGCTGCATACTGAGCACTTTGTTCTTGGAGATTTCTTGTGCCAAATATCCTAGTTCATTACGCTTGAATTCTGCCATCCGTAAACTCTAGGCCACAGGCGTTAACTAAGCCAAGTCATTTGCCCATGTGACAAGGGTGGCTTTTCCTTCAGTTTCCAATAAGATATTCATCATTTCCGTCTATCGCCTCTTTAGAATTGCCTTTATTGTCCATATTTCTACCAGAATTTGAGTCAGAATCACTTCGGTAATCGCTGAGAAGATTGAGAATTTTTCTACAATTCTCTTCTGAGCCCTCACCAGAATTGCCCTTAATACTCTGTTCATGGCAATCTAAGCTTTTTTCTATTATGCCTTTCAAAACTATCCCAATTTCTACCTGTCACCCATTTCTAAAACCACTTCCACATTTTACGTATTTGATAAAGCAACACTCCCTCCTCCTGTACCCATTTTTTGTCTGAGTGTGTTTTGTGCTGCCATAACCAGATACCTGAGACTGGGTAATTTATGAAGGACAGAAACAGTTTTTCTCCCAGTTCTGGAGGATGGAAATTCCAAGATTAAGGAACTGACAGGTTTGGTTGCCTAGAAATGGCTGCTTTCTGCTTTTAAGACTCACCTTGTTGCTGCATTCGCCAAGGGGAGGACCGCTGTGCCCTCACACGGCAGAAGGCAGAAACGCAAGTGAGCGGAAGGCTGCATGAAGCCTCTTTTATAGAAGCAACCGATGCCGTGCGTGAGAAAGCAACTCTCCTGACCTAATCACCTGCTACTGACCCCACCTCTTAATACTGTCACATTGACAACACCTGAATTTTGGAAGGGACACATTCAAACCATGGCAATAAATATTGTGTTATATTTAGTATTTGAATTTGTTATTCTGTCTCTTTTTTAAAAAAATTATGAGATATCTTTTCAATGTGAACAAAATAGAACATTTCTCTTTTACTTTGAAATGAAAACCAAATTCACTATATTTCTTCTAATTATTATTTTAAAATCAAACAAAAATTCTTTAATTAGAAAAAGTGAATCGAACTGAAAGCTTCAGCACAAGTGTCTAATGAAAACAAAATATAAAGATGAACTCAATATGTTTCCTACAACACTTAATTGTTATTAATGAGGATGGCATTAGTATATCTCCTGGCTCAATGCCAGATTATTAATGTAATGTTTCTGGTGCATTCAACAATGAATTGCAGAAATTTTAGGATGAAACTAGGTTTTCTTATATCACAGTGAATTATCTCTATCTTATTTAAATGTGATTAAAGACATTATTGGAACAGATAACTTTTTGGCTAGCTGATTGCTTGACATATTTTGAAAACAATAGAGCTTCACCTTGAAAAACAAGGAATGGACATAAAGATGCCCCCCAAATTCAAACCCATCACTCTTTGAATGCCACACCTTAGTGCTTTTCTGATCAGTATTTCTTGTAACCACCACATTTAATGAATGAAGTAGTTCAATTGAAAAAAATTAGGGGACACTAGTATGATATTTGTAGAATGAGGTAGTTGAAGAAAAGCTGACAGCAAGTTTCACAGGGGCCATAACAAAATAGTGGACAGGGCCTAACCTAGGATGAGGAGTTGGAGTGAGTGATAGATAGTAAAAGGGAGGTAGAGGGAAAGAGAAAGAGAAAGAGGATGCTTATCTAATAAAGTCACAGACGTGATTCCTGTTTATGTGAAATGCTCCAGTTTTGTCATTATTATTATTATTATCCTTATGTTTTTAATGCAGATCTCATATGCAACAAATTGGCTTAATCATAATCCTTGATTCAAAATTACTACTGATGGTCCATCATGACCCTCTAATTAATTAAAAACACAAATCCCCACAGACACACCTCACAGCTCAAGAACTAAAAAGATCACTCATAACTTCTCTCTACTCAAGTGCTCAGCCTGGATCTGGCACCTCTGCTTTTTTGCAGAGGGAAACACTGTCTTGAAATATACACTCATCTGTATTTTCATGTTTAAAGTTTCACAGCATATACATTTGTGAGTAAAATACATATCGGTTAGTGACAGTTGCTTTTGAGTTTTATTTTTAAAAAAACATATCTTACTGTGTGAAGACTTCTATTCCTGGGTTTTTTCGCTGGGCAAGAAAACATTTTCCTCATATTACTGCATGCAGTTGCAACTCATTCACTTTTCCTCAAGTAATATCCCATCCCATCTTGTGAATAAACTGTAATTTATGTACATTCTTTCATCAGAGAGCAAATGTTTCTCAGTTTTTGCTATTAAAAGGGCTGTAAAAATTCTTATACATGTCTCTGATCGCATGTGCAAAGTCTTCTCTTGACTACACACTGTAGGGTTATGAGCTGGAATGAAATAGGCATGAAAAATAACTGTGAGTGGTAATGCAAAAGTTTTGTGCCAGTTCTTACTCTTACCAACAATGTATGAGTGCCTATTGATCCACTCCCTTGCCAACATTTGTTTTTGTCCCAATTTTTGCCAACCTATTATGTTTTAAATTATTATTAACTCATAATGATCTTAATGTATATTCTCATATTTTCCAAAGAGGCTGAGTTTCAGGGACTTTTCCTATTATTACAACAAGTTTTCCATCTCGGGGTTAATAATGTTCTCTTATAGAAAGTTACGTGTCTATGTGTATGTGTGTATTTCTATTTAAAACCATATTTACAAGGTTGAACTTCATCTTAACTGGGGATTAATGAGCTATTCTGTTTGTATTAATTTGTGCTTTTGGCTGAGTGGATGCAACTTGCATGTATTTAATAATTGAATATATGCCTTAGTTTAAATTATTTGAAAACTTGCCTAGAACTAAGAGGCATAATATAAATTTCCACAAATTGTTTAAAAGTATTTTAGAAAGAAATTTGAATTCAATTTTAAACAGAAATTAAATATGGGTTTAAAGCATTTTTATAAACTCCCTGGATATTTTAGATTCCTAATAAAATTTGGAACCTAAAATTTAACACAAGGCAATTATCTCTGTATCTCTGGGTAGGAAGAATAAAAATGTTATTCGCTAGATTGGCTTCTCTGTACCTTGACATTTTTCATGATTTTAAAATTATTTTTTTAATTATATGATTATAAAAATTTTATTACTTTCATTAGGTTAGTTACTTAATGCTACATAGGCATGCGTTATACCCTAACCTCCATGCTGAGAATTTTCCCACCCACCTTGTCTGTTTCTCAAAGGAGTGTAGTCACAGATCATAATATATTGAATCATTTAATGGCAACTGTTGCAAAAAATAAAAAATAGTTGGAGGTTTATTTATTCTTTGTGTGATTTTCAGGAATGAAGCATTTCCTCACACAGGTCTTTAACTCACTCAAAAATATATCAAAAATATATTTTTTAAGCATCTTCTCTCTAATTGCACTGTAATTTGATACTGGAGAAATAGTGGTAAACCCAGCAAGGCTCCTTTCTTTATGGAGATTCTTTTCTAGAAGGACAGCCAGAATGTGTGTGTGTGCGTGTGTGTGTGTGTGTGTGTGTGTGTGTGTGTGTGTGTTGTTAGGTCTCAGAGACCAATACCCCAAAATATGCACTTCGACATGCAGACCTGAGGGAGAAGCCTCAAGGTCTCTCTCAGCCTTCCCTACCACATCTCTCAGTCCTCTGTCCCTCCTGTAGCACAGGATGAAGCTGTTCTTTGAAGTTCCCTCACCTGCCTAAAGTCTGGACCCACCAAAGAAGAGAATATTGACCTTTGGAAACCTTTCTTCAGGTCAATTTTCATTAACTGAACTCATATCGCCAAGGAGAAAGACTGAAGTCTGTCAACACAGTTGGGCAGACTTTTCGCCAACCATTGTCTACCCTGCAGGCCCAACAGAGTTCATCCCAGGCCAGTCTGTGTTCTTAAATCCCATTGAATTCCCCTAAAAATTATCCACTGGCTCCCTAAAGCCATCCACACTTTCCCATCTGCCTTTCCCCAAGAAGAAGGGTATATAACCATGTGTACCCCAATTCTTCCCTGTGCGTGCTTATAAATTTGAATGCCATTTCTCCTAATATGCCTGTTATGAGTAGGTTCTTAGGTGAACCTTCAGAGGGTAAAAGAGATTTCCCTTGTGCCCTACAGTGGGTTAGTGCATGTGTGTATGTGTGTGAGGTGTGTGGTATTTACCCTCAGTTATTTATGAAAAGTAAAAGTAAAGCAGTGTATGGGAAGCAGGAAAGTGAGAGTGGATGGCTTTGCACCTAATATTCTCTGAGTTCCTTCTCTTTCCCAGACAGCACCATGACTAACTCCCACACTTTCTTCAAGATCATGTTCAATTAACCATTCTTCAAGGGTGCCTTCCTAGACTACAAGAATTGAAATAGCTCTTATTACTAAATACACTTTTAAATAAATTCTTTAAAATTGGTAAGAATGAGTTGGTGAATTCCAACAAATTATCTGGTAATAGAAATAAATACAATGATATAGTATTTTGTTTTACATGAAGGGTATGTTTCTCTTTAATTTTTTGATATACCTTTACTGTACATACTGTATAATGGACTTGAGAGTTAGAATTTCTTGAAAAATTAGGACATAAAACATCATCTCAGGAGCAGCATTTTGGGCAAAAAAAAAAAAAATACCTTCAAAGACTACAAATCACAATTATGACTTTAATTAGAAGTGAGGTTTTGATTCTCCCCTAGCACTCAACCAGTTATTGAAGGTTCACAGAAATATAGCCAACCCAAATTTAATTAATGAGCAACAAAGAGATAGTCACTAAAGGGGTGGCATAATGATAAAGTCGGAACCCATTTATCAGTGTTAAGGAGGCATCGCTTATTGGCATATTGATGTTCTTCTTCTTACCCTTCCACGTATAAAAAAGATTTCAGATGCTTTGTCCTGAAATATGGGCATATTAATATATTGAAGATGGTTTCTTTATTTCCTCTTTTAGAGTTTTCCCTGTGACATAACAATAACTGATTTTCTGATATATTCTCTCGGTAATTTAGTTGCTACTCCATTTCTGTGAATCACAGCCAAGTAATTAAACTTTTACCTAGGAGACAGCACTGGTGATGTTAATAAAACACAGGAACAAGAATACATTTATATAAGAGAAAGGACAGAAAAGACTTGTTTTAGGGTGTTATTAAAGAGAGTGTTTTGGCAGGCATGGAGAGAAATAGAAGCCTGATATCAGTGTATGAAATATCTCATTACTGGCTAATAGCAGTGTACAGAAGACACACAGGGAGCAGCATTTGAATCACAAGAAATATACTTATTTTTTAAAACACAGCAAAAATGAGGTTGGAGAAGCATTTATTAGTGTAGGTGCTCCCGTATCGCCTTCACTCTGATGGCCTTTCAGGGGGCTGGAAGCATAGCCCAGGGAAAGCACAGAATGTCTTTTTTCCAAGACATACATTATTCTAATTAAACAATTGTGATTAAGATAAAGTGATTTTGGCATGTTCATTTTGATCATACTGACTAGTTCAGAAGAAAAGAAAAGTTCAGCAACCTCTGGTATTTTAGCAGTCTGAATTAAGGGGATGTCGTGAAAGGGTTTGATTTGCATATCCTGAAATGATAAAAAGGAAATAAGTTTTGGCATAATTCTTAGGCAACCTGTAAATATATTTTTAACCTGAAAATATTAAAAAGACCATTAATTATTTTTGAAGTAACAATTTTCAACATATGTAAACCATTATTATGGCTAGAAACAGGGGCAGCAGCATATTGTAAGGTTCTTCTAAAATTTATTTTATTTCTGAAAGTCAATGCCAACACCTCAAGTGTTAAGTGAAAACACAGAGCTTATAAAATAGATTACAGAAACATATATTTTCTAACATATGTAAGCAGCGAATATAGGATGCCAAGAGAGGTGGATAAGGAATAAAAGAATTACTTAGCTTTGGAGACGCTTGCCAAACCCAAACTTGTTCAATCGTATAATGTGAGGCATCCTAAAGAATTACTGAAAGCGATTGTCTTAACTGCTCTTTTCCTCCTATCCAGATATATTTTAAATAAGAAACACAAATATATTTTCTCCAGGAATTTGTTTTCTTTTTTCCTCACCTCTTAACAATTTGCAATATTCAAGATCAGATTCAAGATTCTTCTAGTATTATCCTTTAAACCATACATGGAAGTTGCAAATTGAGCTTGTTATGTAATTGTTCTATATTTTTGTCCATAGATCTTGAAGCAATAAGTAATGTGTTGGAATTGTATTTGTAATTCCTTCTGAATTGTTGTAATAGGCTGAGTGTTAGACTGAAGTCAGGTGAGCCAGAGGCAGCTATGAAGCTATCTATGAAGTCCTATAACCTTCTGGGTCACAGCTGCTTTATCTTTACAAAGAAAGGAATAAACTAGGTGATTTTTAAGGCACAATTAGGCCTAAAATTATAATAGCCAATGCATATAATTTCAAATATAAAACAAAATCCATCCAATATGAAATTTTCCCACATGTATCTTTCATTCATAAAGTCCTGAATACCAAAAAAGTGGGGAAGGGGAAAGAATATGATCTTCAAATAATACAGTGTTAACTTTAATGGTCAAAACCTCAATAGTTCATTTTTTTAAAAATTCACTTTTATATAGCTAATGTTTGTAAGAAAAACAGGTGTTTTCATTGGCTTTGTAATAAAACAAATCTAAATTAAAAATGTTTTTTTTCCATGATAATCATAAAACATAATGTCAGATGTAGGAGACTTAGGCTATCTATTTGTTTAAGCAATCTGATTTGAAAGAAAGAAAAAAAACAAGATCACTTAAAAGATTAAAATTGGTAAATTGTTATTTGAAAAACAACATGATCGATAACTATCTTTCTAGGCGTTCTAGTAAGTTGTTTCCTAAACATGTGGTGGCTGAACTCAATACTGCTCTCTTTCATGCTTTTGTGAGTATGAAAACTGATTTTTGAATAAATCCAGAATCCATTCATTTTCAACAAAAATATTCACATGAGTTATTTTCCTTATTTTCTATCAGAGATGAATATCTATTAAATCACATGAATGAGATATTTACATTCACTGTCATAGATCCGGCAAAATGTTATCTTTGTTGTAATTGGAGGTGTAGGGGGAAAAGGGAGCCAGGAAGACACCAGTGATCATGGAATGAGAGCCTTGGCTTCTAGAGGATGCTGTAAGCTTTATTTCGGTTTAAATGTCCCAACACTAATCTTAACCACAGTCCAAACTACTCTTCATGGCGAGAAAAGTGTCATTTTTGGTGGAAAAATATCTGCATAATCCAAAAGTAGGCAGACACTTTTTTTTTCAGAGATACCTACTATTTTCCAAACTGGCTTGTTCTTTTTTTAGTTAATTATACATATGCAAAGTTCACCAATTCTCCAAGCTACAATTCTTAGTCCTCCTCTGTCAATTAGACCCAGATGGCAAAAGTAAAGGCCCTTCACATCAGGGCACAACAGCAATTTTAGTTCATCAAAGATCCTTACCCCATGCTGTTTTTTCACAATTAATATTTAAGTTCCTGTTGGGCAAGTGCTTCATGAACAATGACATGTACTCTGTAGCTGGAGGATCCATCTTCTTGTCAAAGCTGATGGAGAAAAGAAAAGTAGTCTGCGGACATGATAATTGCATAGTGCCTGAAAAGGTGGAAGGTGAGACACTGCAGATGGGAGGGGAGATGAAAGAAGCTCTCACTGCCAAAGAATTCTGAGAACAACCGCCAACTCTATCTAAGTCCTCACTGTACTGCAGTCCCCAAGCCCAATAAAGGCTAAAGTAAAAAGAGCTGTAGGGCTTGAATTTTAAAAACAATTAATAGCAAACATAGAGAGCATTCAAATACTGAAAGCCATTAGAGCGCACATGCGAATGCGCACACACACACACACACACACACACACACACACACACAGAGTTCAGCTTTTAGGAAGCAGTACCTTTTGACATAGACACTTCACATAATCATTCTGAATTAGTTGTTTCTGGAGCTGAGGAAATGAAAGTTTCCATTTGCTAGAAAACGTACTTTCATTAAATTGAACAGGAAGTATTTTTTCATCAGTTTAAATTATAACTGCATCTATTTTAATTAGTAATATCTTAGAGCTGTGGATGAGAGAGCAGTCAGCAAAATATTTTATCTCAATTCATTCTTGCAACAAAAACAAATGGTTGGTTTTATCATTTCAATTTCAATCAAGGAAAAAAAGCCTCAAAGAAATTCAGTGATTGATTTAAGATCCTTCAGTTAATAAGAGACAGATTTGGGGATTTAAATTATATCTTCTGGCACCAAGTTCAATGTTCTTTCTCCCAAACCAAATCTACCTCCAAAATCCTTTAGGAAACATATCATCCTGTGTGCCTGCATTTAATATTCACTTCTAGTGATGTTGAAAGGAAGGGATAGTGGTCATTTACAAAACAAAATGTTACTTAATAAAATAACATTTTCCTTTTCTTCTCTGATTTTAAATCCTAGAAGTAATGTGGCCTTAATCATACTTCCAAAAAATGTTGACGGTCTTTGTTCAAAATAGTCATGTAAAGAAAAGACACATTATGTCACAATTTCCAAAAATGAGTTGTTTACTTATAAAATGAAAGATATTTGGTATTTTTAAAATGCATGTTTAAGGAAAAGACGAAAAAGAAAAGAAGCATATTTAGAAGGAAATTTTCATGTGAAAATAAAATTGTATCTGAACAAAAAAGAAGAAACAATGGTCTCCTTTCTTATTTATGTGTGATTTCTTCTAGGGAAAAAAAAAAGATAAAGTTGCTTTGCTGTTTTTCAAACTAGATATTATTTGTTCAATTGCTTAATATTATTATAACAATTTCTCCCTGAATGAGTCATTATAAAAATAATGATGGTGGTGATGATGAAGAAGAAGAAGATGATAATACCAAAGCTAATGACAGTAATTGATGACTTAACATGGGCCATGGGCCAAGGGCTGTGCGTGCAACTTCCTACCAGGAGACTTTCAACTATTATTCCCATTTTAATGAGCAGGCAAAGGGGTTAGAGAGATTGCTACTTTCATATGTTTACCCTCCCCTCACCCCGCAGTGAGCAGCGACATTGAATTCAAACCCACCTATTCTGACTACGGATCTCTTCTTTCTCCTGTGAATCAACAGCTGTGCGTGCAAACAGTGCAACCCTCACATTTTTCATGGAGGTTTTTGCATTTAATAGCATACATATCTTAATTTGCATAAAGTGAAGTGTTCACAAAAAATTACTTACAAGATACGAAGAGATATTTGTTAGAATTTGGGTTTTTAAAATATTAAATATGGCTCTGTGTTTTGGTATAATTTAACATGTAACCCCTGCAAATCAAAACTAGGTCAAGGTGAAATGGATTCACTAATTGTAATATTACTATATATTAAAAATTTGTATAAAATTCCCACAAAACTTTAAGTCAAAATAGTAAGTTAATACATACCAGAGTGTTTTGATATAAAAAACTAAGAAATAGAAAGACTTTTCAAATTATCTGCCTTACTTCTTTACTTTCTAGAAATTTTGTTGACTTCTGTGTATGATTCTACTTAGAAAAATATGATTTTTGTAAGCTTTAGCATTTTCTTATCTCAACCAGGGAGCAATTGACTGAGTTATTAGGTGTGTGCATAGTACCCGAAAATGCTCTTTGATATTCTTTGCAGCTTTTTATTTCAGTTTGAAAAACATTCTGAAAGTCATGACAAGTTTGGGAGTGATTAGACCTTGGCTGTAGTGTAGTTTTTCATTTATGCTTATTCAATGACTTGTCCATAGGACGTAATTTTGAAACCAAGTGGTACTCATCACACTGATCATACAATTCAAAGTTTAAAGTTCAAGAACAATAGATCAATCACTATGAAGCAATACGAAATCAATGGTTTATGCTTGTTTTTAGGGCAATGTCTTAACTGACAGGAAAATGATGTAAAAATCCATTGATTTTAGCATCCTGAGCCTCATTAAAATCTAAATAAAGCACCTACATTTGCAATACAGCAAGTGCAGAAAAACCCTCCACACATTCAAGTATGCCTGTCACATACTTAATGCAAAATGAAAAAACTACATTGGATGGCTCTAAAGTTACTTCATTTAATTTGTTGAAAGAAGCTTAAAATAAAGGGGAAATAATCTTGATTTAAATCTTCAGGGTCTTCCAGGAGATTAGGAAAAGCATGCTGGCAAATGAGTTATCCCCACAACCTAAAATACTAAAAGCAGGCATGTCACAAAATGCAATTCCTTTGGCAAAGCTAATAATGAACTGCAGGTAAAGTACATTCCAGGAATTTAGAATGGACTGAAAATACCCTGAACAGAAACTTCAAATGGGGCAGCATCCCCTCAGATCACTCCAGCTGTGCCAAGATATTACAGATCCGTGTGTATCTGAGCAGAGTGCATGCCACACATGGTCTTTTGTCACTACCCACAGTGGGGGATGACATCAACTCCAATAAAATTATAAAAAACACTAAGTAAGAAAGAAATGGATTTAAAAAGTCACTGCTGGATTTTATTATATTCTTGAATTCATATGCCTTAAATTCTGAGTTTTCTAGAAAGATAGTAATGTTACACATAGCAACATTTTTTGCAACTGGTTACTTACATTATAGTCTAAAAGGCTGTTTCACCCACTCATGTTTTCAGAATCCAACACATTTCCTGATACAGAAAATATATCTATGTTTAAATTCATATCTATGTCTGTGTCAATGTCTACTATATCTATACCTATATCTCTTTATATAAGTAGATATGTAGATATATATATCTCTATATAGATATATAAATGAATAGATATATATATATCTTATATTGAAAAATTATGGTTTTGTAATAAATAGCTACATATTAAAAATATTTACACATACATATCTAAATCTATATAGATGCATGTGTATATATAGTAAATAGAAAATTATAAATGTGATTGTTTAAAAATTCATGCTATTTTAAGAGAGCCTTCCTCAATGAGTTTTTTAAAAATACAAATTAATCAACTACACGGTGCACAGTGGTCCTTTCCTTACCTGTGTTTTTGCTTTCTGCAGTTGAATTTCCCAGAGCCAATCACAGACCAAAAATAGATGATTATAGTACAATATGATATTTTGAAAGACAGAGACCAATTCACGTAACTTTCATTATAGTATAGTATTATAATTGTGCAAATTTATTATTAGTTATTGTTAATCTCTTACAATGCTTGATTTATAAATTAAATTGTATCATATGTATGTATGGGAAAAAACATAATATCCACAGGATTTGATATTATCTGAGATTTCAGGCATTCACTGGGGGTCTTGAAACATATCCTCTGCAGACAAAGGGGGACTACTGTAGTATTTTGGGGACCTAATCATTTAGCAAAAATGGAATGGAGGACAGCTAATGTTAACAAATACAATGAAAATGCCATTTCAGAAACAACTTGACAATAAGCACACAAAATATCTAAAGAGCCGTGTAGTCTGTGCACTAATTTTCCATCAAGTAACTATTCTTACAAAATATAATAAGAAGAAAAACTTTATGTGTAGAGATGTTTATTAGATCATCATTTATATTGCCAAGACTTGGAAACAATCTAAGTAGCCAGTTATGCTATGAGTGTTTGGTAAATTATAGCATATAAAAACAATACATTTATATGCAGCCATTAAAATAATGAGCATTAAAGTTGTTAGTGACATGAAAAACATTTTAAATAAAGTTTTAAATAAATTATAGCCCTAAAATTTATAAACAATGATATATACCCATCAGTGGCAAGAAATACTTGCAAGAAGCATAATAAATGAAATAAGATTTTTTTTCTGGATGAAGATCAATGGTAACTTTTCTTTTTTTTCTTTCCTTTTTTTTTTTCTTTTGGCCCTTGTAATCTACCCTAATTCCCTAATTCCTCACGTTTTCTCTGGTGGCATGCATTAATTTATAGTAGCATAATATGATTAGAATTCTATTTTTGTTAAAAGAAGATATGTTGTCCCAACACATATTTATTAAGTACTATGTACTAGGCATGATGAATAAAAACTAGATGTAATTTAGCCCCCATGAATTTTATGGAGTTGTCTAGAATCCAAAGGTTAATCAAATAATCATGCCATCAGAGAAATAACTATCCAGAAACCTGTGTTGATGCCCCGAGGCTATTACAGAATGGAAAGAAGCCTGTGGCCTGTGCTCACTGGTAGGCAGGGAGTAGGGACAAGGTTGGAACCAGCGGGTGGGTCAGAGTTCTGTGGAGCTGGAGGAGGGCCAGACCAGGTCAGGCAGCAACCTGTATGTCTCTGATCCGGGCCTTGGCTTTTGCCTAGGAACCAGGGAAAACTGTATGAGATCTGAATAGAGGAATGATGGGGACTGTTTCAAAAGGGATGAATGAAGATTGTTCCAGGAACATCAATTAAGAAGTTAATGTTGCCACTCAGGGAATAAGTGAAGTTTAATAAGTTTGAACTAGTGCTTGAAACAGTAGCACACTCTGGGCTTAGAAAAGTCAGAGTTGTCTTGTTCAGCTGTGTGACTGTGAAAAATGACACATTACTAAGCCCCACGCCTCAGGTGTAAGGAGATGATGCTGGTAAAATGGACAGTGTTTGAGAAGCTGGCTGTGAACACCTAATGACCTGATTCGTATAGAGCAGTTATCTCAGAGCTGGGCACCTCAACTCTCAATGAGCATTATTTTAACTAAGTAGGTGGAAGAAGTGAAAACTTAAGAGAAGTACATGGATATAAACAATTTTAAGCAGAAAAAGAAAAACTGGTGATGTGTAAACCACGGGAGACAAGAAGAGAAAGTACTCAGAAATATGTGTAGCTTGTAAAACTAGAAAGATTATGCTAACATTTTTTGGGAAATGATGAACAGATTGAGCATCCGTTTGGGGAGAAAATCATGAGCTTGAATTTTGAATGTGCTAAACTCAGTGTGGCTCTCTCGTACACACTTGGTGGAGCTGGGAAGATGGTAGCCTACAAAGGTCTGTCAGAGGCTCCCTGGGACCTAGAGCTCTAAGTCAGGGACAGACCAGGCAGAGTCTGAAGTCTTGAGTCAAGGAGATCGCCTAACGAAAGCCAGGTAGAGGAAGACGGGGAGGCCACAAGCCCACCTGCCCCCATCGGCATGTAAATACGCTTCATCGTGACTCATCTTAAAACACAAATGAAAAACAGAAGCCCACTTCTTAACCCTTCCCTGTCCTCCACCTTCCACCTCATTTTATGTTCCCTCAACCTTTAGAAAATTCTCTCTCAGCACAATCTTTCCTTAAACCTTGGTTGGTTCCTTATCATGTGAATGTTTGCTCAAATGTTACCTCTTCACAGAGACATTAAAGACCACTCTGCTCAAAACACCTTCCCAGGCTTGGACACTCATAATTCTATTCCCTTCAACGAGTTAAGTTCCCTCAGAGTATCATTATATTATAGTATTATATTATTATATCATATTGCATTATATTATATTATAACATATTTTGATTACTTGCTATTTGGAGAAAGAGAGAACACAGATCCTCCCAAGGTAAAGGATAGTTAGCTAAAGCAAGTTTTATTTAAAAAGACAAAATATCCACAGTTGATATCAAGAGAATTTTAAATGTATTTATTTGGAAAACAATAATCCCCATATATTGTGTTTTAGTGAGACAAATAGGTACTATGTATTTTTCCTACATACTGTTACACGTATTTCCCTATCCTTTATCCTAAGGAATTTCCAACACCCTATCCCAAATTTCCACAAATCCTTAGGAACATATGTTATTCTAGTCACTTTTGGGTCCAACTTCATGGCTGGCCCCAAAACTTCCATCTCACTTCACATCCCACAGCAATTCTTACTGCTACACTCTGACATAGACTTAGAATGCTGTCCCTATTTCTTGATTCCCCACCACAAAATTTCCAAAACAGTACAGAAACATGCCTCCAAGTATGTACTTACAGGTGGAAAAGATTTTACTGAAGTACATGAATGATGGAAAGTGTTTATCTTGGCTCACTCGGTGCACACAGACACAGTCTGGAAGTACAAGGGAACACAAGCCCATGGTGGACACCCTCAACCAAGAGGGGACAGGATTAATCCAACAATTCAGAGGGACAGTTCAGTTTCTTGGGATTCTCCCTCCTTCTTATTCCCTGAGATTATTTCCTAAGTAAACTACCCTCCTCAAGTCTTTGCCTCTAGCTCTGCTTTCAGGGAAATCAAAAATAATAGGCAAACAGCACAACAAGGTAGATGCCAATATTACATATTTCCATTTAGTCACTCACTTCTAGAAAATTCTCACTGCCCATATTTGTCTGTGGCCTTCATTCTTGTAAAGGTCAACCCATCCATGTCTCTTCTTCCTCCTATCTCCTCTACTCCGCAAACACTGGACCGTCACTCTCAGATTTGTCTCGGAAACACAATACTTAACATGACAACAGATGAGGTCAGTGTTCTGATCCCCATGGAGGGGTAGGTCTCTCAAAGCACGCCTAAAGATTCATGGACGTGCTGATGAAGCTAGAGGCTCACCAAATCTAAGTCTCAGCTTCCAGAAGAGCAGAAACCAGGCAGATACTTTGAAAGTCCATCATACACTTTCTCCCTCCTCAGTGGTCCCTCAAGGGTAAGACAGTGTACTTCAGTTTTATTTCCTAACTTACTTAGATTTCACCACACTCTTAGAAAATGCAAGCCAGTGCCTATGTTGGCTTCATGTAACAATAATTTTCTTTCTTATATTAATTGTACTGATAGAGATACATAAATGCATGCCAAAAAAAAAAAAAACTGAAACAAAAATGCATACTAAGGGACATTTGTCAGAGTTTTTATTGATAATGGTGGTATATCGAGAAGGAAATATCAGTATATCTGAAGGTTCAGACAATAGCAAGTAAACAATTATAAAGACATTAGTTCTAAGAATTGTGAGGAATATGGACAGGTAAATATAGTCTGGTCAAACCCAGAACACGAGAAGGAAAATTAGGAAATTTAGGCAAATATTAAAAATATGAAATAATAAGTTATTATTTATGGCAGAAAGACACAATTTTTAATCCAAAAATAAGTATTGACACTATATTTCAATATTAAGAACAATGTATAAATCAGAAAATAATAAGACATCATTTAGAAAAAAATAATAAGGAATTTTTCAGACCCACAATTCTTAAAGATGATCTTAGGAATATGCCTGGTGCCTTTTAACAGCCCACACTCAGGAGCTAGATCAGAATGAGACAGGGCCAGCCAGCCAGACTCTGGGTGTGGACTAACATATAAGGTCTGGAATTCTGAGATCAGATTAGAATCAAATTTTGAGGAAGAATAAGTAAATCACTGTGGTGTTTGGCCTACTTTGGCAGCATAAAATGCACTAAATATTGATGTGTGTGTGTATGTCTTTTACAGGCAGAGAATACATTCACAGCCATGATGCAGACTAACCACATAAGCAAATGAAAACACTGAACATGGCAGGAGCTAGTCCCCGTTGTCAGGTTGCTTCACAAGTCATGGGTGTTTGTGTTTGCATTCATCTATTTATCATGAAACTTGACCTTCCTTACTAATTAACAACTAATGGCAATTTCAATTGGGATGACATACCGATCATTCTAGGAAGTAATTTTAAAGGTATTAATTAAGCTTTACAGAGAGATTCTAAAAATTACACATGAATATTTTTTTTAAATTCTCTGTACATGTTTGGCCACCTGCCTTCTTGTTTCACTGCCTGTTTTCACAGCCCTGACATATAGCAGTGCATATATTAACATAAAAGAGCATGTCTGCAACTCTGACATAGTGTATATTTTTTCTCCTGTAACTTTTTTTTTCGTTTTGGTTCAAATGATTATTCCTATTTTTTTTAAAACTCAGAGTTGTTTTTTTATTAAAGTGTAAGGTTTATTTTCACACTTCTGATTGCCAGAGGAAGAGGGAAGAGAGTGTTGCACATCAGACATTCAAATCCAGACATTATGCAATCACAATGACAAGGATTAATAAAGATTAATTTGGTTCCCACTTAAAAAGTCTACTGCTAGGCATGTAAGGAAAAGAATAATTATCATCTGCTTTTGAAATGTGCTTCTTGTTTTTGTTGCTGTTGTGCAGCACCTTGCTGTCCATGTTGGCAGTTTGTTTTTATCAAAATGTTCTCTAGCTACTGTTTTCCAAGAAGCTACAGCTGGGTAATATGATTTATGAGGCAAAATTTCATATGCATTAGCTGGAAAATATCTTCCATATTTAAATAGCTTTTTTTACGGGTTTGCTTTATTTTTTTCTTTTTGGTATCATCACTTGTTTGGTATCATTACTTGTGTTTTAAAATGAAATGTACAATTTATTTTAAAGAAGGCTTTGTAATGCTATTTCACACATTGTTTTTATTAAAGATTTTATCAAATAAGTTGTCTTCATAGTCATTTTCTTTTCATTTGTCAAATCAGCAATTACAAGCACAATCTATTCAATCAACTTCTCATTTCCGACTCCCAAAGTGGACATTTGAATGAATTGTCCTACTATTCCTTTTGGTTGAGTCAACATAGGGCAGCTCCTAGGAAGGCTCTAGTGTAAACAGAGTGGTTAATAATGTAAGTAAACAAGGCATAATAAGACTGCCAACAGATGTGAATTTTCTTTGCTGTCTCGCTAAAGAGACAGTTCAATTCAGCACATTTAGCTGAGTCTCTATGACTCACACTTGGCCTGGGAACCAAAGAATCAATACCTAGTCTTTCAAAGTAAGGGGAAAAGAGCATTATTATATTCTAAATGATATGTATGTTAGTTTCCAGTAGCACACACTAACAATTAACTACTCAGAAAAGAAACTTTTAAAAATCTCATTTATAATTGCATCAAAAAATATTCTTAGGAACAAATTAAACCAATGAGGTGAAAGATGTATACACTGAAAACCATAAAATATTGATGAAAGAAATTTAAGAAGACACAAATAAATGGAAAGATACTCTGTGCTCACAGATTGGAAGAATTAATGTTGTTAGAAAGTCTATATGATCCAAAGCAATCTACAGATTAAATGCTATCCCTGTCAAAATCCCAATGATACTTTTCACAGAAATAAATAAAAAAATCCTAAAATTTGTATGAAACCACAAAAGACCTCAAATAGCCAAGTGATCTTGAGCAAAAGGAACAAAGCTGGAGGCATCACATTACCTGGATTCAAAATATACTACAAAACTATCGTAATCACACAGTGTGGTACTGGCATTAAAATATACACATACATATACATATATACAAACATATACATATATATGTAAATCACACACTCACTAATGAAGAAGAATACAGAGCTCAGAAATAAATCTTTGCATTTATGGTCAATTGATCTTTGACAAAGTTACCAAAAGATACACACAATGAGGAAAGAACAAACTCTTCTATAATGTGTTGGGAAAACTGGATATTGACATGCAAAAGAATGAAATTGGACTCTCATCTTACTCCATGTATAAAATATTAACTCAAAATGGATTAATGACTCAAATGTAAGAATGCAACTATAAAAGTACTGGAAGAAAACATAAAGATAGGAGAAAAGCTTATTGACATTGGTCTGAGCTATGATTATTTGGATATAAACCTAAAAGCATAGTGGAATAATTATATAGCCATAAATAGGAAGTTATGGCATATGTGACAATGTGGATTAACCTAGAGGACATTATATCAAGTGAAATAAGCTTAGTACAGACATGTAAATACTGCCTGATGTTGCTTATATGTGGAATCTAACACAGCTCAGCACAAAGAAGCAGGAGTAGAATGGAGGGTTCCAGGGGCTGTGGGGTGGGGGAAGTGGGAAGATATAGGTCAAAGGTCACAGAGACCCAGCTAGAATGGATGAACAAATTCTGGACATCTCTTGTATAGCATGGTGACGCTAGTTAATACTAAGGTATTGTATACTTCAAAATTGCTAAGACATAAGACCTTAAACTTTCTCACCACAAGAAAATAATAAGTAGGTAATGTGATGGAAATGGTAATCAGATTGATTTAATCATTTCACAAGGTATACATTTGTCAAAACATCACATTATAAACCATAAATATATACAATTTTTATTTGTCAATTCTTCCTTAATAAACCTAAGAAAAAATGAATAAATGAAACAAATAATAAAAAAAGAACATCTAACAAAGAATACAACAAAAACAAAGATATTTATATTTAGTACATTCCCAGCATTACTATCATCTTTATCCTTTTTCTCCTTCTATTGGCTCCATTAGTTTCCCTGAAATTATTTAAGCTTGATATGGAATATTGTCGGAAGCTAATAATTATCTTTTTTAAGAGGATCTACATTTCTATGATCCTTTTCATCTTACAGAAACAAGGAAAATGTATATATGCTGCCTTCATTCAACAAATCTGCATTGAGTATTTTCTACGTATCGGAAGCTGGGAATGCCATAGACAGCAGGAGACACAGGGTTAACTCTACTAGGCAGTAGAGAGTGGGGTTTGAATGTGCATTCTAGGGTCAGACCACTCAGATTCAAAATATTCCTTTACAAGTTGCGTATTTGGGCAAGCCACTCAACTGCTCTGCTTTAGTTTTTATATCTCTACAATTCTGATGATGATGTTGCTAATAGTAATACCTTCTTTATAACATTGTTGTCACGACTAAATGAGTTTATGTATCTATATATGTACACACACACACACACACAACTACTAGAAGACACTAGCACAGGCTGGCTCTTACTCTTTTTCATGGCAGGGTGAAGTTTCATTAATAAGGGCAGCCTCTTCATTGAACTTTTCATTATGTTTTCCAGTCTGGATCTAGGATTTTTTATTATGTACTATTAGGGGGATAAAGTAAAGAGGGTAGGTCCAGATTGAGAAAATAAATTGAGGTATATTGTAAAGAACTTGAAGAAGGTTAGATGGGAAAAAAATGAAAATAAAAAAGAGAGAAACTTGGACTAGGTATAGAATTTCAGGAAGGGTGACTAGCAATGAAAAGGTTTTGGGGTAGTTGTAAGATGAAAAAGATTTGGGTAGAGAAAAAAGAGGGTGTCATGAAAGTTTGCTATGAGATATAACTTGAGTTCTCTTGTGTACTGTGTTTATATTGCAAGAGTAGATATTTATGAGCTGATTAAAGTGTTTTTGTTTGTTGGACATTGGGTGATGGTGGAGAGCCCCAGTGTCTTATAAATTGATTATTAGTGAGAAGGTTGGGGTTTCAATCAGGCACCACAGTGGGGCACCTAGGGCAGCAGCAAGGCAACTTACAGACTGGCAACTGGATGTTTCAAAAGCAAAGGTCTATTATTTATTGAAAAACTTGCATAGTCTTTTCTCTGCCTATTAGAGGTTGAAGGAATAAAATGGGTTGGCAAAGCTAAGGTCCCTTAAAAATGAGAGAGTGTGATCATCATAACCCGGAAAAAAAAATCATTCTGACAGTGCCACTGAAAAATTGACTCACTATATATGTTTGCCAACCTGACGATTCCTAATGGAGCACAAAGCTCCATGATTTTAGAACAAAGTATTCCTTTAGGCCAAAGTAGAAACTCATATAGAGTGTTTTTGTTTCTGTTATAGACTATTAGAAAGTAACGTATTTTTCTGTTATTTAAACATCATCTGGACAGAAGATATTCTCCTTTAAGATCTATTAAGTGCAGGTGAAGTTACATAGATATTGTAATAATGTTCTACTACTTATTTAGCACTGATGCAGAGTATTGTCATAGATGCTTTTTTTAGGAGCTTTTGTTGCCATGACTTTTTCATCTTAGAGCAGGAAGAAAAAAGCAAGTCTGTATTAATTCAACAAAATTTCGTTGAACATTTTCTATGACCTAGAGAGGAGACATCACAGTGAATAGACAGAAATGGCTGCTTTCCTCGTGGACCTTATATTCTGGGGGAGCTTATTTTGCAGGAGGGCAAAATGATGCCTTTACTATTCTGGTTATAACCTTTAGTCAAATCAGAAAACTATGTCAGGCATTTTTCAAAGAAAAAAAATGAGACTTAGTAAAGCATATGAATGTCCTCTGATTACCCTATATGCTCACTTTCATCTCCACATACACTTTTTTTTTTTATGAGGAAAAACAAAAGTCTTTATTGATATAAGTTACAGGTTAAATAAACACAGCAATAGTTTGCTGGGAAATAAAAACTCGAGCGGAATCTCAGTCTCTCTACCCCCACTCTGGCTCTAGGCTTCGGCCCTCTTGCTAAATGCCTTGGATGCTGAGGCCTTAACGGGCTGCCCAGGCTTTCTTGGGCCCATGGGGGCCTCCGTCTTCGTGGCCAGGTGTGC